>CAJQZJ010009287.1:0-16079 GCA_907164525.1 Lophiomys imhausi
CCTGAACTCAAACCTAATACCAGATCTTACATACCATGTCTAAGAACATGAATGTAATATATCATCAATAATCTTTAGGTGGCTGTATATTCTAATATGATATTAAAATATGGAAAATTCATGCTTATATAATACATATGAAATAAAAGTAATTGTTAGTGTATCAAAGCTATGAAAGTCCTGCTATATTGATATTGATGGAATCATTATATTATGATATAGTCCAGAAAGCATATGCTACTTAAATATTCCCTAACATGTCCTAGCAATTTATCTTTGTCTATCTCTCTGCATATCCTTACCAGGTATGTTATACCAAAATCTTCATTTTTCTCTTTCTTTTTGATTTATAAATTTATTTTACTTTGATAATGATGGGCTCATTACACAACCATATGGTCTAGAAATTATATATACTACTTGAATAATTTTAACATGTCTTAGAAATTTTACCTTTGTATATATATATATATATATATATATATATATCAACATGTTTTCATGTAAAATAATTAATAAATATCTTACTGGAACAAGGGTCATGAATATGAACTGATTTAAGTGAAGTGTGATCAATTCAGTTTGAAGATTGCATTTCATAAGCATTCAAGGTAAAATAATCATATTTAGCTCATTAGACAGCACTTTAAAGATTGATGCTGCAATGTATGGAGAGAAAATGGGAACTGTCCAGGCAGCCACTGGTATGTCCTTTCTTAGTATTGGAAGCTGCAGTCCCTGCACTTCCTATATAATCAGATATATTTATCCCTCTCAGGTCTCTGAGGTGGTTGAAGAATAGATAGCTAGAGTCTCATAGTTAAATTTTGAGTTGTTTAGGAATCAAGAGGGTGTTCTGGATCTAAGAAGATATTTTAAAAATTATGAGGCAAGTTAGTATGAAAGCTGAGTTAGATATAGAACTTTAAACTCATGGAGATGGTTAGATAGTAGAATGTTAAAGTCAGGTGCCAAATACATATGGACTGGACATTGGGAATGTATGCTAAGCCATATAACTCTTATAATTGTGGCCTATTTATTTCTGTTGTTTTGTATTGTATTTATAGTTATAAGAAAAAGAACCATTTTTTGGACTGAAAGGGAGAGCTGTTGGGGGGAAAAAGAAATACCTTAAACTAAAAAAAAAAAAAAAAAAAGAAGGGAAGAGGATGGTGGGGCTGAGGGGGAGGAGGGTGGAAGGGTGGGACTGGAGGGGGGAGTAGGGAGGGGATTGTGATTGAGATGTAACTTGAAGAAATAAAAAATAAATTATTAAAAAAAATGTTTATTCATTACTTCAATTTACATCTCCATCTCAGTCCCCTCCCTCTACCCCTCCTGGGCCCATCCTCTCACCCTCCCACCCTCTCCTCTTTTCTCCCACCTATCCTACTCCTCCAATGTGGGGTGCCCTACATATCAGCCCCCTTCAGTTCAGCAGCCATGTGAGGGCTAAGAGCTTCCTCTTGCACTGGGGGCCTATATGGCAGCTCCACTAGGGCAAAGTTTCCCACTAACAAGTAACAAAATCTATGTTCCTGTTCCTGATCCTTTTGGTGTGTTGGTTGTAGGAGAGTTATGTTGTAATATATGGCTAAAATCCAGTTATAAGTGAATAGATGCCATGTGCCTCTTTCTGGGTTTGGGTTAGCTCACTCAGGATGAGCTTTTCTACTTCTATCCATTTGGTAGCAATTTGTCTGATTTCCTTGTATCTGATAGCTGAGTAGTATTCCATTGTATAAATGTACCACACGTTTTTATCCATTCATTAGTTGAGGGACATCTGGATTGTTTCCAGTTTCTAGCTATTACAAATAAAGTGTCTATGAACATAGTTGAGGAGATGTTTGGTGAGGAATAATTTGGGTGGATATACGGGAGTGATATGGCTGGGTCTTGAGGTAGAGCTATTCCAAGTTTTCTAAGATATCGTCAGACTGATATCCATAGTGGTGGTACAAGTTTGCACTCCTACCAGCAATGGAGGAGTGTCCCCTTTTTCTACAACCTCGCCAAAATGTGCTGTCATTTGAGTTTTTAATCTTAGCCATTCTGACAGGTGTGAGATGGAATCTCAGAGTCGTCTAGACAGCATTTTTTAACACCAGAGACAATTAAGAAGAAATCATTCAAAAGAAGACAGCCTGTCTGAACACTCTGGGGAATACATTTACTTAGCATATTTATGCTTCCAGAACTATATGATTTTTATACTAAAAGGTCCAAACCTAAAAATGACATTTAATATTTTATCCTGCCTGTTATTCATAGCTAACAGTCTAATGAATTGAACAGTAAGTTGGAACACTACTGTGTTTAAAATATACATGTGGTGAGCATGTAGTTGTCAGTTGTTGAAAGTGATGATGCAGACCTCCTGGTTGGTGAGATAGACTGGCACCAGGGAATCAAACTTCTCCACTCGGAAGCTGTTGTGATTTGGTACAGTCCAGAGACCAAGACCGTGAATAAGAAATATTCCTGATAGCAAGTTGAAAGCAGACTGCAACAATGAGTATGTTAAAATCAAGCGTGTAAGGGGTCAATCCCACCAACATAGACTCAGTCAAAATTGGGAAGGAAAAAAGATGAAGCTGCAGCCTGGCCAGGTTTTTCACATGGAATCCTACCTCACTGGAGTCAAGGCCTGAAGATTTCTAAGAAGCATCCTAAATTCAGGTTTACAAAGATAACCAGATAGTGGAGATTAAAACTAAGTAGCTCAAGGCCTGCACTACTGGCTATTCTTAATGCAGGTCTCCATTTCTAGTCTGAAGGCTGTGACCAGTGAGCACCCTGGTTCTTTCAAAACTATGCACACTGTGAGGGAAAAGATGATTGGTGATTTTACAGAAACCAGAAAACTGAATTTTCCAATTGGGCTACCATGCCATTCCCAGCATAAGCCCTGTATAATCTTCATGTGATCAGCCAGGATTTTCATTCTCTCTTTGCTGTAAGACAGAAGAAAAAAAAGAATTCAGGAATTCTTTTAATACTTTCTGTAGTTGCAAGCTGTGCCCAAGATGATTCTAGAGGGCAGCAGGATGACTGGGACATCTGATGAGGGACAACTGAACTCTTTTTGTTGCCTGTTCTATATAATGAATGTCTGCAGATTCTGCTCTGTTACACAACTGAAAAGATGCCTCAGAAAGCACTGGAGCAAATGAAACTGCTCCCATGCCTGTATCTGTTCTACATTGACTGTGAACTACACAGTTCCTGGATTAAAACATAGAGCTTTCCAAATGATACAGGAAGGAAGAAAGAAAGAAAGAAAGAAAATATTTACACACCACAAATAAGGTAGCATGCAAAATTTAAGAATTAGTGATCCTACAATGAAAATAAAATACTATCATTGTATATGTGCAAACATGCATGTGCACACACACACATCAATGTTGCAGGTGTGTGTATGTGTGTGTGCATGCATATGTGTGCTTTTCAGTGCTGAGAGTCTCCTGAAAAAGCATGGATTTAATACGAATTGAGGTAGTCAAATTGAATATGATTTATATACAGAAACTGATTACGAGAGCCTGCACACTAGAACACATGAGGTCCTTTCAGCCAGGGAGATAGATCAACTTCCAGACAACATAGTTAATTGAGAGGTATGCAAGGAGATGGTCCAACTGCTAATCCCCAGGACACACATAGTAGAGGAAAAGAACAAACTCTTCCAAGTTGTCCACTGACCTCTCAACATGTATCAACTTACATTATGGGCATACACAATGAATGAATGAATAATAAATGGCTGAACTAAAAGGAATAGGCAAAATGGGAATATTTATGCATCCACTAATATATATATATATTCATTCTACTTATAGCTTCTGAATATACTATAAATCTTAGAGACCATTTTACCTTTTAAGCTATAGCAATGAAAATATCACATTTTTATTGGAAGTATTGTACATTTTTGAATGGAGAGGCATATGACAAATGAGCTAAGAAGGCAGTTAAATTTTGGATGGGATGGTCATGGGATGCCTGAATGGCCAATGAATTTGAATTTTGTTTTCAGGCTGACATGATGCCAGTGGATCAAATAGATCAAATAAAACATAAATCATATGTTTTCACAGAAACTCTCTAGCTCTTGTGTGGCTGTCATACATCAGAAGGAAAAGTAAAAATTGAAACATTGACACAAGTCACTATTCTTCTATGGTTGCCCTTTAAAAAAGTGAGTTAATACTAGATGTCTTAGAAAAATGGTATCAAATTGTACTCTCTGGTCCATGACCATCAGCATTAACTATACTGACCTAGTGAGTAGCCAGTAATCTTTAGGTTCAGCCCTGGAAATGGTATCACTACATCACAAACTTTGTGAACTACAGCCTAAGAATAAATGTCCCCCAATTTCTGAAGCACTAATTCATGTGTATGTAATATAAGAAGCACATGTCATAGAAAACTGTTTATACAATAAGAAATTTTGAAGCACCATGAAATAAGAAAATGGTTCAATCTGCCCCTAAAGGCATTTCATATTTGACTACTGTGTCACATGTGCATCAGTAGGTGGCAGAGAGGAGAGAGGTTATGTCTACATTCCATGTTCTGACCTATGAATATCTGAATGAATAGTAGGCTAATATTCCCACAGGAGAAAAGCAAGCTGGATGCTAACACCACTTCAGCTCCATGGGGCCCAGAAGGAAAGCTAGCCTCTGTTGACAACCAGTCCATCACCAGGTAAGCACCAGATGGGATACCAGGACAGGAAACAAGCCAGAGACTAGGGGAACCCTGCCTGACCCTGGATGAGGTGGTTGTGGGTGGTCCAAACCTAAGGGTGTGAATGTGGGAGAGCCAGCTCTGCCTTTTGTCTACATTGTGGTGGTGTTGATGAAGGAGAGATACCCTCCCTGTGGCCCTCACCACCAGTGGCAGACAGGAGATCTGGCCCTGATGGGATCACAAGAGCAGGAGAACTGTTCCTTCCCCTCACATGCTGCAGCAGTTGGCAGAACAGGCCCTGAACCTTGCCTGGGCAGCACACTACAGCTGGTCCTGGATGTGGAGTTATGGGTGAGCCAGCCCTGAGGGACTGGGTGGGGAGAGTCAACCCTGCTTTATGGTGTTGACAAGGGAGAGATTCCCTCTACTCTTTTGCCCTTACCACAGGTAGCAAGTGGAAGAGTTGGCCCTAATGGGGTCATGAAAGCTAGTGCAACCACTTACCTGCTACAGCACTCAGGAAAGCTGGTCCTGCAAGTGGGGGTTGCAGACCCAGAACCAGGGCTCTGAGTTGGCCCACCCCAACATACACCCCATGGATGAACTGCTGGAGTACATGAAGAAGCCAGCTGCACAGACTCAAAAGTATAGGATCTCCATGACACAGGACCATAACAACATATCTGAGAGGAGTCCCAGTGAGGTTCCAGTACTGACAGAGTAGCCTCATACCAGACTAAGGAGTTATTATAATGAACATTTGCAAGAAAAAATATGTAAACAATAGGTAGTATTGTGGGACATGTTGAGATGTATAGGTTGCCAGGGTGGAGGGTGGGTCTGAAGGGAGGTGTGAGATGAGAGGGAACAGGGTACATGATGTGAAATTCAAAATAAATAAATAAATTAATTAATTAATTAATAAATAAATAAATAAATAAATAAAAGCATTTTCTTTATGTCCACCCCCCAAAAGAAAACGGCTCAAATATTGAGTATGCACATTGATTCTCTATATCAATACTAAACTTCTTGATCTAAATTCAGACAAAACTGTGGTTCATTTATCATGCCATCGCGAGATACTGAGAACAAGCTTTAATTAAAATTATTATCACTTTTCATGTAAAAGTAGCTAAATTGAATGACCTCATTTGTGGCAATAAACAATTACATTGCAGATTTTCAGAAAAGCTATTTCTCCAATATTTTAAGACACTTGTTCTTTTCCCCCAATGATGGATATCTACTTTAACAGAAACTGAAAACCCCAAATCAACATTAATTCTCTATAATGAATAGGTTACACAGTCAGCAGTGTAAAATTGATGTGTGAAAAATAACCTGAATATTTTGAGTAGCTATTTTGGGCTGAAAGTATAATCAGTCACAATAGAGATTTGAAAATGAGAAAATTTTAGAATGTCAGCCATCAAAAATAAAACTACTAGGACAAAGGTTTACACTTAAGATTTTATTTAAAACATATTTTAGTGAATTCCTTGGCTGGAACAAACACTTAAAGGAAACAGTTAAAATGATAAAATGATTAATGTTAACATAAATAAAATTTGTATAGTCATATACAGAGATATATATTTATATGCTGATGTGGTTTGTATATGAGGTATTCTTTATAGATGAATTTCCAAAGGCATAGTGATACGATTTTAGGGGTTCTGTTAACTTAAGGAGCTATCTCTAGTTCATAATAATAAAATCAACTACTGAGGCTATATTCACATATGTAATTCAATCACAGGAAAAGCTGAAACAGGAGTATGCACTGCAAGTTCCATGCTGGTATGGAGAGTCTCACCAGCATGAGACTCTGTCTTAAAAAACACAAGTGTTAAAATTAAGAATGTCTTAAAAAATACAAGTCTTAAAAAATTTAAGACTCTGGCATAAAAAATACAAGGATGAAGGGGAAGAGGGTAGGAGGGTGGGACCAGGAGGGGGAGGAAGAAGGGGACTATGATTGAGATGTAACTTGAACAACTGAAATTGAGCTCCAGGCACCCATTTCAGGTGTCTAAAAACTCCTAAGCCACTAGCTCTAGGGAATTTGATGCTTTTGATGCTTTTGTCTAGCGTCCACAGGCCCTGTACTATAATGTGCATGCATACTCACAAGACACCCACATAAATAAATAAATAAACAAACAAACAAATAAATAAATAAATAAATAAATTTTAAAAGATAATCATTAAAAATTATCATATATTAATAGAACTTCATAGTGATCATGAAGACAGTGTACAAATAAAAAGAACTACTGGCATTGCTGATAGCAGGTGAAACAATATCACCCTCTGTGGAACTATCATCTTGACCACTATGATGAATTTATTTATCTCTAAAATCATACATATTTGTGTTAAAAATACAAAGAAAGAAAGGAAGAAAGGAAGGAAGAAGAAAAAAAGGTAAAATCATCCATATGACAGTGGAATAAAACATCTGAAACTAATCCAAAATAAAATCTCCATTAACTTGCTTACCTCTGTGTGTATTTGATACAGTGATTAAAAATCTAGAACATACGTACATTCATTTATATTGTAATAAATGTGACAATATACTGCTTATTGGCTTTCAACCTGTTAGGATTCATTTATAGCCCTAATGGATGAGGTGGTCTTAACATATAACTATATAATCTCTCATTATGTTGGGAATATTGGCGACATTTCAGGACAGGAAGCTTCCCTGGAAATAGAGGCTTATTTTCCTTGGAAGGACCTACTAACAGTGTTCAGAATGTAGGATTACGGTCTCTGGATTACTAAAATTATGTAATTTCACAATATATCCACAAATCAGAACATTGGCAGGTCATGGCAGAACTGGGGCTGGTCTATAACCTTCAAAGTCCCACCCCAGTTGATCCATATCTGCCAGCCATACTTTGTACAACAAAAGTTATAAAATCTCTCAAATAGTGCCACAACCTAGAGGTTACACATTCAAGCACATGAGCCTGTGGGGAATATTTCACATTCAAATCATAATGAGTCCTAAGTTGGAAGGTAAATTGACACAAATTATTGTGATTAACCTGCTTATGGCTAATAGTTAGCAAACATTAAATATATCTTCTTCCATATTATAACCACTTAGATACTATTTTATAGCATGAAAATTCAAACAACCCCATAAATCTCCCCATGTAATAAGTAATAATATAGAACAGACCATGTTAAATGCTAAGAAAAGTAAACTCGCTATTATTAGAAATTTACAACAGAAGACTGAAGCTCATTCTTACCCAGGGTCTAGATCAGGTAGAAACACTGTTGATTGTCCCATTCAGATGGCCACTTTTTATTAGTTCTGTGCATTTATGCCCCAGTTCCCATATATTTTCTTTCTTAAAGGTTGTATCTTGGACATATTGGTTATTATTCAGGGCACAAGAGTGAGGGTGGGTATCTCAACAATTTTGTATCTTCCACATTTGGTGAACTACCCATTGAATAATAAGATTAAAGAATGGAAGTCCAATTCCTTTATTCATAAAAGAGATAGAGTTTCAAGTTTATATTGTACTCCCACTATCTTCATTGGGTTAGTCTCTGTAGGGGAGTTAACTTGAAACTTTCCCTTTGGTTTCCTATCATCTCTGAAGCTGATCTCTCAATTTTATCACTGAAGATAGAAATAGCAGCAAATATAGAATAATTTATATTTGATTTGGTTAGAAAGTAAAAATATCACACAAATATGTATGATTTTAGAGATAAATAAAATCAACATAGTGGTCAGATGATAGTTCCACAGAGAGTGACTGTAATATTGTTTCACCTGCTATCAGCAATGCCAGTAGTTCTTTTTATTTTATCTGTACACTGTCTTCATAATCACTACTATGTGCTCTTAATATAGGATAATTTTAATGATTATCTTTAAAATGTATTCATTTATTTATTTGTATGTGGATGTCTTGGAGATATGCATGCACATTAGAGTACAGGGCCTGTGGACGCTAGACGAAAGCATCAAATTTCCTGGATCTAGAGATATAGGAGTTGTTAGACATCTTACATGGGTGCCTGGAAGTCAATTTCAGTTCTCCACAATAGCTGAAAATACTGATATAGCTCTATAGCCCAACTTTTTATGGTTATTGATAATTTTCTTGATTCCACAAACTTAAAGGCATTCAATTTTCCCTTTTCAGGCATTTGCATGCACTGTGTCCATATTAAAAACTTTAACTTTTCAAATAATTCTTTCTATATATGTCCTGTCTTATTCCTATGTTTCTTCAATTCAAAGAAAACTTAAAAAAAAACGTTATTTCTGAAAACATAAGCTATTGCCTTTTTTCATAGTTGAACTATTTCATTACATTTTAGAATTAATTTGAAAGAGAAATATTAAATCCAATATTTTCTTATATTCTTCTTTTATATCTTCTCCAGCTCTTTCTTTAACAGAAAAAAAAGATTCCCAAAATATTCTCACTACCATATATTTTGACATTATACACAATGACATCATTAATTAATCAATTCCTTCCTGAAAACCTTCTTGTATCTATGGTCCATTGAATGCAAGAGAGGGAGTAGAAAGAAATGAGAGAGTACCACAGTTCTTTCTACTAGCATAGAGTAATAAAAATTTAGATTTGTTGCTAGCACCACCACTGACTAAAAATACAAGAAAAATAAATTAAACAGGACATATCTCATTAGTCTGTACTATGCTGGAAATGGTCTTATTATTTGCAAGATACGTAAAAAAATATTCTCAGTAAGTTCAGTGATAAATTTTAAGAAAAATCCCATCTCATTGCACCTAAATAAGAGGTTGTGCCATTAGTGAAGTGACTACTTATGAGTGTCAGTAGCATTCTTTTCTTATATTATAGCAATAGCAGTAGACCACAATGTAATTTTTTAATAGTGAATAGTTCTCCAGTTATTTTGTTAATTATTAGCACAAGAAATGTAACCTGCTGCCCTGCAATATTATGTTATATTAGGAAATGTACATGACATCTATAAATTTAAGAGGTTATATTACAAAACCATGTGTATCTATCTCTATTACAAGACACACAGAGATGAATTTGAAACCATTAGTTTTGGACTTTTGTAAATATTCAATGAAATATAGAATGTGAATGACTTAACCCTAAAGACCTTTACAATCTTTGCATATGATTTCATGATAAAATATAGTGTAATATTTATATTAGTCATGGTGTAAATATAATCTACATGAAATGTTCTCTAGAACAAGACTTAGTAAGCTTTTTTTTTCAGTTATAAGCCTTCATTGTTAGAGAAATTTTCATTAGACCCCATGTGTATAGGCTTATAAAATTCAAATGTGACTGATAACCAATGCTAAACAAATATATTTGAAAAGCTCTTTGGTATACAAATATTTACTATTTATTAAAGATGACAGAAAATTTGTATACTGTGGAGATGGATTGTTTTTACTTTTTACATTAAATACTTACTGAATCGTGATGTGGTTGGATGTGGAACACTAATAATTTTTTCAGAAGTACCGATATTTTGAACATCATAATTGTGGAATGGTAAGAATACCAGTTTGCATAAACATATAGTACAAAATGACAAGTTTGTTTAGACTGTTTCAGGAATTGTTGGAAATTCTGTCCTAATTCCAAGTCCAAATTCATTTTATAACTGTGTAGGAACTCATGTCAGTTCTCATCAGTAAATTTTCAATCACATTATAATATGATACAACACAGAGATAGTACTTTTAAATATACATTCCAGAAAATAATGGAAGCATATTACAAGCCTTAGTTTTCCATAATCAAGCCATTATGTTTCTATAGGGTTATAAGGCTTTGTGTGTAGAGTAAAAACACTGCAATTCATGGTGTATAACAGTTTCAATAGCTCTTATAACTAAGAGATTGTAACCCTCCTTTGTGTAAGCCCTCACTGATAAAGTCAGCTTCTAGTTCTGGATTGCAAACAGGCTAAGGTGGCCAAATGAGGGTATAACCCCCCTACTTCACCCGCACTTTGCAGCTCCCCTCATTAAGAAGCCCCTACATCAGTCCACAAGCACTAGACTATAATGTAAATTTTTTAATAGTGAATATTCTCCAGTTGTTTTGTTAATTATTAGTACAAGAAATGCAACCTGCTGCCCTGCAATATTATGTTATATTAGGAAATGTACATGACATCTATCTTTTGAATTGTATGATTAATAAATGCTTAGCTACATGAAATAAGACTCACTCTTCAATTTATCCAATAATTGTTATTCTTTTTTAAATGTTTATTACTTCAGGTTACATCTCCATCACAGTGCCCTCTTTCCACCCCTCGCAGTCCTGCCCTCCCAAACTCTACCCCCCCCTCACTTCCATCCCACTCCTCTGGAGTGGGGTGTTCCGACATATCAGTCATTCCCCCCCATTTCAGCAGTCATATGAGGGTTAAGAGCTTCTTCATGTACTGGGAGCCTACATGGCAGCACCACTAGGGCAAAGTGTCTCACTGACAGGAAACAAAGTCTATGTACCTGTTCCTTTTGGTGCATTGGTTGTAGTATAGTTATCCTGTACTATATGGCTAAAATCCGACTATAAGTGAATAGATGCCATGTGTATCTTTCTGAGTCTGAGTTAACTCACTCAGGATAAGCTTTTCTAGTCCCACCCATTTGGCTGAAAATTGCATGATTTCCTTGTTTCTGATAGCTGAATAGTATTCCATTGTGTAAATGTACCACAGCCTCTTTTATCCATTCATTGGTTAAGGGACATCTGGGTTGTTTCCAGTTTTTAGCTATTACAAATAAGGCTGCTATGAACATAGATGAGGAGATGTCTTTGTGGTTTGGTGAGGACCACATTTGGATGTATACCCAGAAGTGGTATGGCTGGGTCTTGAGGTAGAGCTATTCCAAGTTTTCTAAGTTATTGCCAAACTGGTCTCCATAGTGGTTGTACAAGTTTGCACTCCAACCAGCAACGGAGGAGTGTTCCCCTTTCTCCACAACCTCACCAGTATGTGCTATCTTTTGAGTTTTTGGTCTTAGCCATTCTGACAGGTGTGAGATGGAATCTCAAAGTTGTCTTGCACTGCATCTCTCTGATGATTAAGGATGTTGAGCATTTATTCAAGTGTCTCTGGGCCATTAGGGATTCCTCCTTTGTGAATTCTTAGTTTAGCTTTGTTCCCCATTTTTTGAGCCCAACCACACAAAATCTAATAGAAGAGAAAGTGGGGAAAATCCTCGAACTCATTGGCACAGGTGACAACTTCCTGAACAGAACACCAATATCTAAAGCTCTAAGAACAACAATCAATAAATGGGACCTCATGAAACTGAATTTCTTCTGTAAGGCAAAGTGCATTGTTATTAGAACAAAATGGCAACCTGCAGACTGGGAAAAATTCTTTACCAACTCCACAGAGTTGGTAATAACCGACAGAGGGCTAATATCCATAATTTACAAAGAACTCAAGAAACTGAATACCAAGAAATCAATTCAATTTATTATGTAAATGGAAAAACCATTTGGTGCTGAAACCCTGGAGAAGGTAAGCCGCCTACCAAAGGTCTGGGGGCCCCTTCTCTATTTTGTTCTGTTCTGTCTTTCTGCTGACTCCATCAACTTTTCAGTCCATAAGCTCCTCTCTATTCTCAGCCAATGCACATCTGAGTCTGGGTTTTTGGCAAAGGCTGGGAAAATGGGCACTGGTTCTAAACTTCCATTGCCAGATGGGTTGGGAGTGTCTGCTGAGACATTTATCCAAATTTAGTTTGTATCAAATCTTATATGGACAACTTCCAGTCTGAACTGCATGAGTCCAGGTTTTGAGGAACTGTACTCCCACTGCCTCCCTCCTACTTTGCAGCAACACATCTGTTTCAGCTTCAGTGACTGAGCACATAGGATCCAGATGCTGCCTTGCCCCATCCCCCACCTGACCTCCTTCCTGTCTCTGTGCCTGCCCCTGTGCCCTGCCCCTTAACAGCTTCACTGTACCCCTAGGGTAGCATCAGGAATGCACCAATGAAATAGAGTGCTGTGTTGTGCATGCCTGCTTCCCCCTCCCATTGCTCAACTCATCCCTGACACCAGTGCTGCCATGAACAGTTTCAAGCATTTCAGAGAGCTGCTGAATATGGCATTTATTATGGTTAAACTTAACATAATAGACTGAGACTCCCAAATCAATGCTGTGATTCCCCCCTCCCATCTCAAAAAGATATGAGCATGACGACAAAGGGCTCCACCTGGATTGTGTTACATTAACCACTGGGCAAAACTTCTTCAATGCCTTTCCCAGTGCCAGAACCTTGCTCAAACTGTAGCCAGGCAGGACACTGGACAACTAATTGCCTTACTTTGCCTAGACAGAAATAGGACAGTCTTCTCAAGTTTTGCTTCATAGACAAGTCTGGGCCTGGCAGCTGAAAACTGATCTGTGCTGGGACCTGTGTTCCCAACTAAACCACAGATAGAACAGGAGCAGAATGAAGTGGCGTTCTTGGTAATGGGTCATTCTAATTGATACATAGACCATTTAGATTATCTTTCTCAGGCCATTGATCTGTTTGAAGATTAGACTGATGAAAGAAGTAACTTTTTACTATTTCCTTTATCTAAAGGAACTCACTTTTTTTCTTTTTGAACTTTTATTTTTTATTTGTATTTTTTAAATTTATTTTTTTATTTCTTCAAGTTACATCTCCATCGCAATCCTGTCCCTACTTCCCCCTCCAATCCCACCCTCCCACCCTCCCACCCTCTTCCCCCTCAACCTCTGCATCCCCTTCCTTTTTGTGACTGCTCCCAGTAATCAACCACCTATGTTTTATGGTAAACAGTTGGATAGAAAATAGTGTAAAGTTCATGTGAGTTTTGAGGATAGGGAAGCGTAAGTTATGAAGATCTGAGAAAGTATTTAAGTAAGGATATAAGAAGGTCTTTGAGGGTCTAAGAGGGTGTTTTATGGTTGGTGAATACATGTTATGAAGGTTGGAGGCATAAAAATGTAAGCAGTAATAAGAAAATTATGAGGTATATGAAAGGAATAAAATAATTCTTCAGATTTCTTTCCCTCATTATATTACTGTTGTAGTAATATGGTTAAGACTTTTAAGATTAATCAATGGAGTTTTTATAAATTATTAGTCCAATTCTGTTAAAACATTCCACTAAAGATTTACTATCATAGTCACAAGACTTTATATTGCTTCCCAAGCTTCTACTATGACTCTAAGGTGTGACTCTGTTGCTTTATATACAATATGAATTTCAGTACAGATTAAAAAACAGTGGTGAGGCTAATATGTCTAAAATTGTAGACTTAAAAAGATTCCTATAAACTTCAGGGAATCCACTCAAATCCACCTCTCACAGGTCAAATGAACTTGATACATATTGCTAATCAATAGCCTAGTGACCCTCCTGCCTGTTCCCATGGGTGGGATACCTCCTCCTTTCCCTGGATTTGACACTCCCCTCCCCAACTATCAAGACCACGGGTCTAAGAGATTCAAGTGTACACCTAAGGGAATTTTTTTTCCTCACCACACCTTCAGCATTATGGCATTACCATCAAGTTATGGGGGAATACCCAGAAGTATTCCCCTCAGTGCTTTGAGATATCCAAGTATTGTTCAACATCTCAAAAAGAAGTAACCCATTCCTTATTTTCAAGTATGTAAACCAGCCAAAGCCAAAGACAATAAAAAAGCAAGAAACCAAAATTCTTTGGTAATTTTAATTTCATTAAATTCAATGTTTGTTGAAGGGGAAAATATTGTGTTTTCTACTTGAATCCTGGAGTCTGAGATCATGAACATCCTTAAGAAACGGATATATTGTTACCTTCCCTACCCCACTGAAGGTTACAAGGCCTCATTCATCAAGGTTAGATTCCCCCCTCTTTCCCCATCACCAATCCCTGCTCTGCCCAGATGCTCTAAGCTGAGGGTGGTCCCCCCCAAGCGACATCTTCTGGACCTTCTTGGGATCCCCTGACCTTCATCCTCAGGAACATCCAGGTTGGATTTGTTCCCTTCCCTGCCCCGATTATCCTCAGCATCATCGAGCACTCTGGGACACACCAAGCCCACCTGATGTAAGAGCTGTGTCCCAAGGTTCACTGTACCTGCCCTGCCAGAGGTTACAGGGCCTCATTCACCAGGAGTATCCAGCTCCATTTTCCTGACACCTCACCACCTCAGGTCTCCAGGCCTTAAACCTCAACACCCAGGTTAGAACCCCCTTTCCTTCCCTCACCCCCTACAAATCTCTGTTCTGCCCAGTGCTTTGGGACTCTCCCAGCTGCTCTGAGTGCAGTCTCTCCAAGCGCCGTCTTCTGGACTTGTGTCACCTGGGATCCCCTGACCTTCGTGCTCAGGAGCATCCAGCGCTCTGGGACTCTCCCAGCTGTTCTGAGCTGAGGACAGTCCCTCCAAGCTCCAAAGCTCCAACTTCTGGACCTGCACTACCTAGGATCACTTGACCTTCATTCTCAGGAGCATCAAGGCTTTAATCTCAATATCAAGGAGAATCCAGGAGCATCCAGATCCATCTCCCAGACTGGGACCATCTGCGGTCCCCAGACCAGCAATTTCAGATTTATCCAGGCCTTCCACCTCAGGAATACCCAGCTCCATCTTCAGGACCTGTGCCACCTGTAGTTACCAGACCTACAGCTGCAGGAACACCCAAATCCATCTTTCAGAACTGCACCACCTGGGGTCCCTAAGGCTGCAATTTCAGGAATATCTATACCTGAAACATCAGGAAGACCTAGGCCTGATACACCAGAAGCATCTAGTCTCATCTCCTAGAACAGCTCCACCTGGGGTCAATAGGCCTGCAACCTCAAGAACGCCTAGAATCATCCATCGATAGCATGCAAACCAGCTTCACCTGGGATCACCAGGCCTACAACTTCAGGAATATCTAGAGGTCACCAGGCAGGATATAAAAGGACCACCTAGGCCTGCTGCAACAGCAAACTCCACCTTAATTTGGGGATCACCAATCCACTAAAAAACCAAAAAGACAAGAATAGCTGCAACAGGGAAATCCAGACTAATACTAGTCCTGCTACATCAGCAACATCCAGGCCTCCAACACCAGGAAAATTCAGAGTCCCCTGGGGCACCTCCAGGTACTCTGAGCTTGGTGCTGTCCCCCTGAGCTCTATTGTTCAGACACTGCTCCACTGGCCTACCTCAATTCTGTGACACCAGGAATACTCAGGTTCATAGCATAATAACACTCAGGCCTGCTACACACACACACACACACACACACACACACACACACACACACACAAAAACCAGCCAGGACTAACCAAGCACAACCAGATGGCTAAAGGCCAGTGTAGGA
>CAJQZJ010009316.1:0-20708 GCA_907164525.1 Lophiomys imhausi
AGGAAAGTTTATAGCCCTAAGCACCTACATTAAAAATTCAGAAAGCACAAATAAATGACTTAATGATGCAACTAAAGAATTTGAAAAAACAAAAAACAAAACCCAAACCCAGTAGACAGCAATAAATAATAAAAATCACAGCAGAAACTAATGAAACAGAAACGATAAAAAAAAAAAATCGCCGGGCGTTGGTGGCGCATGCCTTTAATCCCAGCACTTGGGAGGCAGAGGTAGGCGGATCTCTGTGAGTTCGAGGCCAGCCTGGTCTACAAAGTGAGTCTAGGACAGCCAGAGCTGTTATACAGAGAAACCCTGTCTCGAAAAACCAAAAAAAAAAAAAAAAAATCAAGGAATCTCAGATCTGATTCTTTGAGAAGATAAACACAATTGGACGACCACTGACCCCACTAACCAAAAGAAAAACAGATGACCCAAATTAACAGAATCAGAAATTAACAGGGAAACATTACAACAGACACTAAAGAAATTCAGAATATTATAAGGGGAATTTTTAAAACCATATTTCATTAAGTTGGGAAATCTAAGAGAAGTTGATGAATTTCTAGATTTAGCCAAACCTCCAAAATTAAACCATGAAGACCTCAACAAGTAAAATAGACCCATAACAGGTGAGACTGAAACAGTAATAAAAACCCTTCCAGCTTTAACAAAAACAAAACAAAAAAGTAGTCCGGGGCCACATAGACTAACAGCAGCAGAATTCTGCCAGACTTTCAAAGATCTGCAGTCAATCCTTCTTAAACTATAAAAAGAAAAGAAACAGAAGAAGCACACCCAAACTCCTTCTATAAAGCAAGTAATAGTCTAGTATTAAAACCAGGTAAAGAAGCAACAAAAAACCAAAACTACAAGCCAATATTCCAGATGAAAATAGACTTAAAAAATGCTTGATTAAAGTACTTTCAAACTGAATATAGACATAAATCAAAAATACTATACACTATGACAAAGTTGGATTTATTTCTGACATACAACATATGAAAGTTAATAAATGTAATAAATGGCATGAATGGACTTAAAGGCAAGATTTACATGATCATCTCAGTAGGCACAGAGAAACTTTGACAAAACCCAACACGCCTTCACATAAAAGTTCCAGAGGGACTAGGACTAGAGAGATCATATTTCAACATAATAAAAGCTATATATGACAAATCCACAGCCAACATTATCCTAAATGGAGAAAATCTCAAAAGTAATCCCATTAAAATCAGGAATGACTGCTCATTATTCCCCCTCCTTGTCAATATAGTGCTGGAAGCACTAGCTGAAATTAGACAGCAAAAGAATAAATTAAAGCTATACAAATAGGTAAAGATGTCATTTATCCTATTTGTAGATGATATGATACATAAGGGGTCCCAAAAACTCCACTGCAAAACTTAAAAAAAATTTACAATTTCAGCTAAATGTCAGAGTACAAAATCAACTTACAGAATTTAGTAGCTTTTCTATAAAACAACATCAAATATACTAAGAAAGAGATCATGGACCACTGTCATTTACAATAGCATCAAAAACAATAAAATATTTTGGAATAAACCTTCTTGGAATGACCAAAGGAATGAAAGATCCCTACAATGAAAATGTCAAATACATAAAGAAAGAGATTGAGAAAGACACTAGAAAATGGAAGGACCTCTCATGCTCATGGATCAGCAGAACTAATAATGTGAAAATAATCATCTTACCAAAACCTATTTACAGATTCAATACAATCCCAATAAAAATATCTATAACATTCTTCAAGTAAACAGAAAAAAACCCCTAAAATTTGTAAGGAACCAGAAAAATAGCTAAATCAATCTCAAGCAAAAGGAAAAATACAGGCGATAGTGTTACTATAGACTTTAAGATATATTATAAAGCTAAAATTATTAAAACAAAACAAAACCAACCCCATGTTCTGGTCACAAAAGCAGATATGTAAATCAATGAAATAAAATAGAAACTCAAACATGAGTGCTTGTAACTATAGCCATATACAGACACCAAAAAACATACACTAGCTAAAAGATAGTACCTTTAACAAACGGAAAACTGGATCCCATATGCAGAAGAATAAAGTTAGAGCTGCATCTATCACTCTTTACACAAAAATTAGATCCAAGTGGGTCAAAAACCTCAATTTGAAACCTGAAACACTAAAACTACTAGAAGAAAGTATCCCACAAGATACAGGTATAAGAAAAATAGGGCTTTCATTTGCCCAAGAAATAAGGCCAACAATTGCTAAGTGGGACCTCATAAAATGAATAGGCTTCTCTCAGCTAAGAAAACAATCAAGCTAGTGAAGAAGAAACCCACAGAATGGGAAAAAAGTCTTTGCCACCTATACTTCTAATAGAGAGTTAACATCCAGAATATACAAAGAACTAAAACACACACACACACACACACACACACACACACACACACACACACACAAAGAGTCAAGGAAACAAATGATCAATTTAAAAATGGTATAGTGTGCACTCCAACCAGCAATGGAGGACCACTTTGGAGATCAATTGCACAGTTTCTCAGAAAATTGGGAATAGTTCTATCTCAAGACCCAGCTATATCACTCCTGGGCATATACGCAAAAGGCTCCATCATACTCAAGGACATTTGTTCTACTGTGTTCACAGCAGCCTTATTTGTAATAGCCAGAAACTGGAAACAACCTAGATGTCCCTCAACTCAAGAATGGATAAAGATCCAATAGAATATTACTCAGCTATGAAAAACAATGATATCATGAAATTTGCAAGTAAATAGATGGAACTAGAAAAGATCATCCTGAGTGAGGTAACCTAGACCCAGAAAGACACCCATGGTGTATCCTCACTCACAAGTAGATTTTAGCCATAAAGTGCAGGCTAACCATGCTACAATTCACAGACCCAAAGAAGCTAAGTAGCAAGCAGGGCCTAAGGGACGATGCTTGAATCTCACTGAGAAGGGAAAATGAAATAGACAACTGGGATAAATGAAGGAAGGGAACTATGTAGGACAGGGGTTGTGGAGGGGAACAGATGGGAATACGTGTAAGGAGGATGATGGTAAGAGAGAGAAAAACTTGAATCAGTGTGGGGTATTCTGGGGCAAGCTAGAAATATGGACAATGAAAACTCCTAGGAATCTATGAGGATGACCCTAGCTAAGACTCCTAGCAATAGGGGATATGGAACATGAAACGGCCACCTCCTGTAACCAGGCAAGACTTCCATTGGAGGTATGGGGATACCAACCCAGCCACAAAACCTTCGACCTACAGTTTTCCTGCCTATAAGTGGGTCAGGGATAAAGAGGGAGCAGAAAGTGAGGGAATGGCCAAGCAATGACTGGACCAACATGAGTCTCATTTCATGAGAGAGAGCCTACTCCTGACATTATTAATAATATTCTACTCTACTTGGAAACAGGAGGCTAGCATGACCGTCTTCTGAATGGCTTCACCCAGCAAGTGATCAAAACAGATGCAAAGACCCACAGCCAAACATTAGGTGGAGCTTGCGGAATCTTGTGGAAGATGGGGAGGAAGGATTAAAAGAGACAGAGAGGTCAAAGGTACCACAAGAAAATCTACAGAATCAACTAACTTGGGCCCATATGGGCTCAGAGACTGAACCGCCAAACAGAGCATGCATGGAACACACCTAGGCCCTCTGCACATATGTAACAGATGTGCAGCAGGAACTTTATGTGAGACTCCTAACAGCAGAAGAAGGGGCTGTCTCTGACTCTGTGGCCTGTCTTTGAATCCCTTACCCCTAACTGGGCTGCCTTGTCTAGCCATAATAGGAGAAGATGTGCCTAGTCCTACTACAACTTGATATGCCAAGTCGAGTTGATATCCATGGGAGGCCTCTGCTTCTCTGGGGAGAGAGAGAAGGGGAATACAGGAGGGGAGGGGTGAGGGAGGGACTGAGAGGAGAGGAGGGAAGGGAAGTTCCAATCAGTATGTAAAGTTAATTAATTAATTAATTAAGAAAATTCCACTTACTATTTGAAAAAAATTGGTTTAGAGATCTAAACAGAGAGTTCTCAATAGAAGAAATAAAAGTATAAATGAAATACCTCAAAGGCACACCACTCCTGGGCATATATCCAAAAGACTCCTCACCAAACCACAAGGACATCAGTTCAACCGTGTTCATAGCAGCTTTATTTGTAATAGCTAGAAACTGGAAACAACCCAGATGCCCTTCAACCGAAGAATGGATTAAAACAAACAAACAAAAAAACCTGTGGTACATTTACACAATGGAATACTATTCAGCTATCAGAAACAAAGAAATGATGCAACCTGCAAACAAATGGATGGAACTAGAAAAACTCACCCTGAGTGAGCTAACCCAGACCCAGAAAGATACACATGGCATGTATTCACATATAACTGGATGTTAGCCATATAGTACAGGATAACTATCTTACAACCTACAGACCCAAAAGAACAGGAACCTAGCATAACTGTCCTATGAGAAATTCTACCCAGCAGCAGATCAAAACAATGTCAAGACACACAGTCAAACATTAGGTGGAGTCCAGGAGTCCTATGTAAGAGAGGAAGAGGAATAGAGAGACCTGGAGGAGTCAAGATCGCCACATGAAGATCAACAGAACCAACTAACCTAGGCCCTTAGAAGCTTACAGAGACTGAAACACTAACCAAAATAAGAAGAAAAAAAGCTTAGACTAGACCAAGGTCCCCTATACAAATATAGAGGATAGGCAACTTGGTCCTCATACAGATCCCTTAACAAGTAGGGGTGGGGTGGTCTCAGTCATGGATTCTATTACCTGTTAATGGGACACTTTACCAAAGTGGAGCTGCCAAGTCAGGCCCCAGAGCAAGAGGAAGCTCTTAGCCTTCATGTGACTGATCATCTGCACCACAGCTATGTCTTTAGGGAATGTAACAGAGAGGGGCCAGAAACATTGTAAGAGCCAGAAACCCGGAAGCCTGCTGTGAAATCTGTTCTAGAGATGGCTACAGAAAGAAGACTTGAACAATGGCAATATCAATGGACATGTTAAAGTGGAATGGGATAGTTTTTGGCCGGGTCTACCCCTAGACAAAGAACTACAGGAAACTAATGATGGCTGGGAGAAGGAGAACTGGCCTCTCCAAGGATAAGGCAAAGTGGTCAGCCCTGAAACCATACACACTCTTAACAACAAAAATGGCCTCAGCAAGTTGTATTTATATATATGTTTGTGCATAAATATACATACGCACTGTATGTATGCATGCATGTGTGTATGTATGTATGTATAATTAAACAGAGCAAAAACATTTAAAATAAAACAGAAAGCTGGGCAGTGGTATTGCACGCCTTTAATCCCAGCACTCAGGAGGCAGAGGTAGGTGGATCTCTGTGAATTTGAGGCCAGCCTGGTCTACAGAGCTAGTTCCAGGACAGTCAAGGCTGCACGGTGAAATGCTATCTTGAAAAACAGAAAACACCCAGCAATATGAAAGTAGGAGTTTTTAAACAGTTAAAAGGAAAATTAGAAGTAATTTAATAATGGTTCCTAGAAACTTCAAAGTTTAATTTCATAGATGATCAACTTTTGTGAACTGAAAAAAAATTGTCAAGCCTTCCCCTAATATTTATCTAGTCTAATGAAATAATTAGCTTTAATAAGTAAGTTTTTCTTCTACTCAACTCAAATTATAGATTTTTTTTTCTTATTTCTTTCTTTCTGGAATGGTGTAAGAGAGCAACACTTTTGCATAACTACTTGTATAATTATCTTAATTGTTTGGCATTTAAATTTCATGTTAAATATTCAAAGTAAATAAGAATAAAACAAACTAGACTGTCATAAGTAAAACTCTTGTAGTAGTTAAAAGTGATCATATAGAACATATCTATACCATTAAAGGAAGTCCCACAAGAAAAAAATATAACACAGTAGCAGCATTATAAATTGTTTTTTCCAGATATGGGATTGGAAATTTATCCTTTTGGCTGAAGTTGCACTTTGAAGCAACCCAGAAGGCAAGAATAAGGAACAAACAAAATAGTTTCACAGAATAATTTACAGTTTACAAGTCATTTTGCACTCTTTTCCCATTTGATCAGCCTGTGAACTCAGTGAGGGACATAGTGAGGAAACTGTGGTTTTCTGGAAAATGAAGTTAGCTGGACTTTTTGGCTATTTATTGGGTTCTTTTATCTACCACCCTTCTCCACCCTTCCAAGCCCCCAACACTAGGTAAGAGAGAAAGAAGGTTAAGGGGGAAAGGGGTGTCAATATCATTAAACTACTTCCTGATGATTGGGGTGCCAAGTTCCTTGGGGCATGGTTGATCTTCATCGACAGGATATCCAGTTTCTTCTTCTTGTCTCTTAGCGCATGACCACTTGACAAATTGCAACCAACCATGATCAACAGCAACCCAGCAACAGCAACCAGTGACAACAGCAGCAGCCATATGAGGAACAGCAACCAACACAACCCCTCTTGGGATTTCACATTTATATACCCTCTCAAGAGTCCCCAGAATTCCAAATGCCATACACTTGCAGAAACTATCTGCAGTTGGCAACATCACTGCCCTGCTAGAGCATGAGACAAATCATAGTCAGCTGCTGTGGACAATCTGCAACAGCCCCATATCCCACACCTGGGATTAAAACAGAAACATATTCCCATACCATTTCTATGTTTTGAAAGAAAGCAAAAATTCTCACTACAATGAAGGATCTCTCTTCTCAGAAATTTTAGCAAACGGAATAGGATACTACTAATAGGACACTTTAAATATCCTCTATCTTAGTTAGTCAGTTAGTTAGGGTTCCCTAGAGAAACAAAACTAGTACTGCAGGAGTAAGAATAAATGAATAGATGATAAGGAATTGACTCATTGGGATATGGAGTTTGAGAGGTCCCATGATCTGCCAGCTACAAGGAGACTCAGGGACACCCATGGTAAACTTCTAGTCTGTGTCCAAACGCCTAAAAACCAGGAGAACTAGTGTTCTAAGTCCAAATATGAGAGCTGGAGAAGACTCAGGACTCAGCTTAAGCAGTCAAGCAGAGAGCAACTTCTCCCTCCCTTAACCGTTCTGTTATTTTGGGGCCCTCATGTGATGGATACTGTAACACACATTAGGGACAGCAATCTGCTTTGGTCAATCTATCTATTCAAATGTTAATCTCATCCAGAAATACCTTCAGAAATATACTCTGAAATTATGCTCAACCAAGTATTATGATACCCTATGAGCCAGTGAAGTTGACTCAAAAAATTATCATTGCCTCCCTGAATCAGACCCAAAGGGGCAAGTTTCCATTTCTGCATGTCTCCAGAAGGAGGTTCCACCTTTGCTCTGCCCTAGGCTCTACTTTGGTGGTTACCTCAGGACACACCCACCCACCCCTCAGATGAAATCATCTTGGAAGGTCTTATTTAACTCTGAGTAAACCCCCATCCAAATGAAAGGAAAAACTCATCCCCACAACCCAGGGCAGAGAATACAGCAGGGCTAATAGATGATAATCTTCAAATGCAGAGAATGGTAGCACAGGGTACACTGAGAAACATATGATTTCAAATTTTTGGTGCAAACCATCCTGAAGGGGAGCTAAAGACAGCTCTTGAGTTTGAATGACATATATTCTGATATGAGTCCTTCTCATATGGTCAGGGAAAGTTAGACAACATTCCTATCACCCATTCACTACATGTAACATGAGAATTAAAATATCTCACAGAAACTACTGATCCACATAACAACATAGTTGTCTCTCATAGTCCTTGTGAATGAAAGAAGTGAGACACAAAGGATTGTCACACCATCTGTATGATTCAATTTATGTAGTACTTGAAGCCTAACTGGTATGAGTCTATGGAGGAAGTCATAATAGTAGCAGCCTCTAGAGTGTCAGAAATAGCCTAAAAGGAAACACAAGGGAGTCGATCCCCCACAGTAACGAAAATGGTCTGAATCCTAACTGGTGGAGTGGGTTACACAGGTGGACATGGATCCAGCTCATCTAATTGGACTCTTGCTATCTGACATTGTACTGGGCAATATATCTTAATAATAATTCCAAAAAATGTTGAAAGACCCCTGAAATGGGGACACCGCCCCTGGGGCCCAGCATCCAAGGACAGAGACTGAGACCACCGGACGCAAGTGCAAGAGGCAACTTTATTGTTTACACAGGCGCCTGCGGACGCTACAGCCTTCAGGTGACTGAGTGTGCCGGGCTAGGGCAAAGGTTGATTATATAGGGTTGGGGTGGCAAGAAGCGGGCTTACAGAAGCAGATACATGGTTACAGGGTTCTCATTGGTCGATTTAAATGAGGCCACAGGTTCAGGCTAGGGGCGGACAGACTCAGCATCTCTGAGTTCCTGGTAATCAGATAAGGCTACCGTTAGTACACTTTTGGTCTTTTCAGTTCCTGTTACCAGTGACTCAGTCCCCAGATGTCTGACCACAGATATCCTGTTTGGAAAGCCCTCGAGCAACAGATATCCTGTCTGGAAAGTGTCCATTCCGTAACAAGCAACAGCATGGCAAAAATGGCAACTTAACAAACAGGCATGCACTAGCCGGGGGTCTTTCATTCCCCCCCTTTTCTTTATCATAAGTAAAACCCTTTACTTATCAGGGAATCTCAGTATCTACTTGCTTTAGAGCTTGATATTGGTGGGTTAATACCAAAGTCTGAATGACAGACAGGCGCTCTTTAACAAATTGGATCAGGTGATTGAGGATGCATGGGCCAAATGTGAGAATAAGCATGAGGAGGATTAAGGGTCCCAACAGGGATGATACTAGGGTGGTGAACCAAGGGGATCGTTTGTAAATCCCTTCGAACCATCCCTGTTGGGATTCGAATTCCCGCTGTCTTTTGTCTAACCTTTCTTTTAATTTATCTAGGGTCTCTGTGACAACTCCAGTTTGGTCCACATAAAAACAACATTTTTCTTTTAGAGCTGCACATAGGCCTCCTTCCTTAACAAATAGGAGGTCTAATCCACACCTGTTTTGCAACACTACTTCAGACAGGGAGGTTAATGATTCTTTTAGTGCCCTGACAGATTTTTCGAGGGCTTGTAGGTCCTCATGCATAGCTTGATGTAAGTACAGATACCTGTCTGTGCGTACTAGTGCAGCGGAACCAGTGGCGATGCCTGCTGTGACTCCCCCTACCCCCAACAAGACGGCCAACGTGAGGGAGATAGGTTCCCGTTTAAATCTTTTGGAGAAATCTGTAAAATATGACAGCACGGTTTCATCAGAATGATAGTATATGCGTGGCCACAATTGAACTAGGACGCAGTAATCCTGAGCCAGGTTTAGAACCGCTGCCGACACACAAGGAGTTAATCCGGTGTTGCAGGCCCAATATGTTCCATTGGGGGGAACCAGGTAATAATTACCCATTGTCACAGTTATGGTTTTACTGCAGAGGCTAAGTCCTAGGGGTGGAGTTCCTATGCAAGTGCCTGTCCCAGTAATCTGAGTTAGGGTTAGCTGGTGGCCTCTTTCTAAGCAGTCAGCGGGTGGGGAGCTGGAATGAATAGTAAAATTTCCCTCGAAGGCTATCCCTTCATTATAGGGAGGGCGAGGGTCTATATAGAGCCAGCATTGTGTGGCGCGCTGAGGTTCCGACTGATTCAGGGCTTGGAATGCTCCTCTGATTAGATTAATGAGTCTCTCTTCTGTGCCTGGAGCGGCTGTAACCATGTCCTGAAGTCTAGTCACCCCTGGAGCACCAGAAGGAATTTTTGGCCCAGGTTCCCTCTGACCTAGGTTCTTGGAAGAGGCTACCGGTGCTTTTTGGTCTGAGAGCACCGGGTTGGGGCCTACAGCAACCGAGATCGGAGTTTGTATCGTCCGAGATAGGGAGAATATACCAAAGATGTCTGGTCCTGACAAACGTAAGTGGAGTCCCCATGTTTTCGTGGTGACCCAGGGATCTTTCTTTCCTGCATTAGTGAAGGATAGGGTTAAAATGTTACATCAGTTCGAGTCACTACAGGCTGCCTGATGTCCGTCACCGATTGAAGGCTTTTTTTAGGGTAATCAAGTCCCAGGAAGAGCTAGGATTCCAGTGCGTGGTCCCTGTAGTTTCACATCCCCAGGCTTTACAAAATCCTACATCTGCTCCCCCACACTGACGAATTTGATCTTCTGTTCTGCCTGCCGCGGGGCAAGCGTAGACTCCTCTCTCGCTTATGCAGATAACATCATCTGGCATTAATTTGAAAATGTCTAACCAGATGTCAGGGAAAAAGCTACTTAGGGCAGTCAACTGGGAAGTGTGGTAGACGATCTCTGTTGTAAAGAGATTCGTCACTGTCCATGTTACATTATAGATTGTATGAGGGGAGCCTTGGGGTTTGTTTTTTCCCATGGAACCCTGAGAGAGCAAAAGCAAAGTTAGAAGGGTCAAGGGGGGGAATGGATAAGTCTTATCTTTAGGGGGTTTTGAGTGCGCTGAAGCTTCCATGTCAGTGCTGGTTCCGGCTCCTGGGGTGCGTGTCTCGGGTGGGCAGCCTTGACATGCGATGCGTGGACCCAGGCAGCAATCCCGTCAACCTTTAGTGCCGTAGGGGTGGTCAGAAGTATGGTGTAGGGTCCTTTCCAGCGGGGCTCGAGGTTGCGGATCTGATGTCGTCTGACCCAGACGGTGTCTCCGATCTGGAACTTGTGTGGGACGACAGGGGTGGTCGAGGATTCTCGGTAAGCAGCAGCAAGAGGCTCCCAGATCTCCCGCTGCACCGATTGCAGGGCCTGTAGGTGGGCTTGAGGGGAAGGAGTATTAGCATAATACGAGATATCCATATCAAAAAAGGTTATGGCTGGTGGTGGTGTGCCATATAAGATTTCAAAGGGAGTTAGCCCGTGTGGGCCGGGAGTGTTTCTGGCCCAGTAGAGAGCCAGGGGTAGGAGCTGTACCCAATCCTTTGAGCCAGTTGCAAGCGTTAATTTAGATAAGGCCTCTTTAATAGTTCTATTCATTCTTTCTACCTGACCTGAGCTTTGGGGTCTATATGCACAATGTAATTTCCAATCAATCCCCAGTAGCTTAGCCACCAACTGACTTACCTGGGAGACAAAGGCAGGCCCATTATCTGACCCTATCACCTGCGGCATACCATACCGGGGGAAGATTTCTTCTAATAATTTCTTCGTCACCATTTTGGCAGTTTCATGTTTGGTTGGGATGGTTCGACCCATCCTGAAAAAGTGTCTATAAAAACTAAGAGATATCTATATCCGTACATGCCCGGCTTGATCTCAGTAAAATCTACTTCCCAATGAACACCCGGCCTATGGCCTCTCAGGCGGGTTCCCTGGCTGACGTGAGTCTTCCCTGAGTTGATCTGAGCACAGGCCCTACAGTTGTCAGCCACTTGTTGCAGGGCTCTGTTCCTGTTTAGAAGATATTGTCCAGTTTCTTCCCGGTCCAGCAGGGTTTTCATCTTTCGGGGACTCAAATGAGTTATCTTGTGTAACTCGTCAATCAGCTCCAGGGTCATTTTTGTAGGAACCACAGTCTTTCCTTGATAAACCCAGCGACCTCGGGATGGATCATAATCTGCCCCCAGGTTTTGTATGATGTCTAAATCTTTTTCATCATAGTCCCAGGCAGGAAGCTTGGGAGCCTTTTCTGTCTCGGGGAGGATGGTGACCGTCAGGAGTTGAGGCCCAAGGGCAGCTTGTCTGGCCGCTTCATCGGCCAGGCGGTTCCCTCTGGCTATAGGACTGTCTCCCTTCTGATGTCCTGGGCAATGTATGATGCTTAACTTTTTAAGGAGAAACAAGGCTTTTAACAAGGCCAAGATCTCAGTCTTATTTTTCATTTCTTTTCCCTCGGAGGTCAGCAATTCCCTTCTTTTACAGATCTCACCATGGATATGGGCAGTGGCAAAGGCATATCTGCTGTCCATGTAAACATTAAGCTTTTTGCCTGCAGCCAGCTGAAGGGCCTGAGTCAGAGCAATCAATTCAGCACGTTGAGCAGAGGTGCCTCCGGGTAGGGCACTTGCCCAAATTACCTTGGTCTCGGTGGTTACCGCTGCTCCTGCTCGACGTTCCCCATTTAGCAAATAACTGCTACCATCTGTATACCAGGTATGATCTACGTCCTGAAGAGGCTGGTCCGTCAAGTCAGGTCTGGTTCCGTGTACTTCCGTGAGGACCTGCTGGCAATCATGGGATGCCGGCCCCTCGGGCAGCGGCAACAGGGTGGCTGGATTGAGAGTCACCATTTGCCCAAATCGGATGCAGTCAGCATCCAGGAGCAGAGACTGATAGTGGGTCAGGCGAGCATTTGACAGCCAGTGATCGGGGGGCTGGCAAATCAAGGATTCAATTGCATGGGGTGCCAGGATGGTCAATGGCTGTCCCAAAGTTAATTTTCCCGCATCTTTAATTAAGACCGCTATGGCTGCAACCATTCTTAAGCATGGGGGCCACCCAGATGCTACCGGGTCCAATTTTTTGGACAGATAAGCAATAGGGCGCCTCCAAGGCCCAAGCTTTTGGATTAAAACTCCTTTAATGAAGCCATATTTTTCATCCACAAAGAGTTCAAAGGGTTTTGTGAGGTTGGGCAGGCCAAGAGCAGGGGCCGACAGGAGAGCCCGTTTAATGGCCTCAAATGCCGCCTGGTGTGCCTCCGTCCAGGCAAAAGGGGCCTCTTGCTTGGTTAGCGGGTACAGCGGGGCCTCAATTTTGGCGAACCCAGGGATCCATAACCGACAGAATCCGGCAGTCCCCAAGAACTCCCGTAACTGACGATGGTTTTGAGGCAAGGGGATGCAGTCTATCGCTTCCTTGCGCGCCTCAGTTAGCCAACGCTGTCCGTCCCGCAGCTTATACCCCAGGTAGGTCACTTCAGTCAGACAAATCTGGGCCTTTTTGGCAGAGGCCCTATATCCCATTTGGCCTAGAGTCTGAAGGAGTGCCCCCGTACCTTCATGGCACTCCTGTTCGGTGGAGGCGGCCAATAGGATATCATCCACATATTGTAGCAGGATCAGTGACGGGTGTTGGTTCCGGAACCCAGCCAGGTCATGGTGTAAGGCCTCATCGAAGAGAGTGGGGCTATTCTTGAACCCCTGAGGAAGGCGGGTCCAAGTCAATTGTCCCGAGATCCCCAGCTCTGGGTCTTTCCATTCAAAAGCAAACAGGGGTTGGATTTGAGGGTTTAACCTTAGGCAGAAGAAGGCATCTTTTAAATCCAATACTGTGTACCAGGGGTGTGTTGGTGGCAAGGTACTCAGTAGATTGTATGGGTTGGGCACCGTGGGATGAATGTCTTCCACCCTCTTATTGACTTCCCTGAGATCTTGCACCGGTCGATAGTCCCCTGTGCCGGGTTTCTTTACAGGCAGAAGGGGGTATTCCAAGGGGACCTACAGGGGGTCAGTATCCCCTGGTCCAACAGTCTCTTGATGTGTGGCCTAATGCCCTGATAGGCTTCATTGGGCATAGGGTATTGTTTGATAGAGACGGGGGTTGCAGTTGCCTTTAATTGTATCACCAAGGGAGGTTGTTGGGTGGCCAGCCCCATTCCTCCCGTTTCTGCCCAGGCCAGGGGATATCTCTTAAGCCAGGGGTCTAGTCCCTTTTGTTCCTCCCTAGGTGATTCAAAAAGTTTATATTCATCTTCTAGTTGTAGGGTCAGTACCTGAAGTGGGGCTCCCTTCGGGCCCGAAATGCTTGCCCCTGTGTCTTCAAAGTGGATCTGGGCCCTTAGTTTGGTCAGTAGGTCCCTCCCCAATAAGGGGTATGGGCAATCAGGCACATGTAGAAAAGAATGAGAGACTTTACCTGTTGCCAAGTGCACTTTTCGTTCGGTGGTCCAATGATATTGTTTCCCGCCGGTGGCACCCTGTAGCCAAGCTGTGCGATTGCTGAGTGGTCCTGGGGAGCGAGTAAGAACTGAGTGTTGAGCTCCGGTGTCCACTAAGAAGGTGAAGGGTTATCCTAGGCTCGGGGGGGGGGGGGCGCTCCTGGCCTCGACTCCCCTAGTCTTAGTCCAGGGTCAAGAGGTTGGTTCTGGGCTCCGATGGCCCTGTCTTCTGCCTTCTGGGTAGCTTAGGGCAATCTTTGACCCAGTGTGCTTTCTCTTTGCAGTAGGCGCACTGGTCTCGATCTACCCTAGGCCTCCTATTGTCTCCCGCCCTAACTGACCTCTCGATATTCTGATGCTGAGTCTGCACTACGGTGGCTAGCAAGTGACTAAGTTCCCTACTGCGTTTTTTTTTCTCTCGCATTATCTCTCTCCTCTGCCTCCTTCCTGAGCCTATCTTCCCTCTGTTCTATCTCTCTGCACAGTCTTTCTTCTTTCTCCTCTGGAGTCTCTCTTTTATTGAAAATTCGTTCTGCCTCCCAAACTAATTCGGAGAGAGTGTACCCCCGCAAATTGTCCAGCCTCTGTAATTTATTTTTAATATCTGGAGCAGACTGCCATATGAATGACATTGATACATTTACTTCCTGTTCCGGACTATCTGGATCATAGGGGGTGTACATGCGATAGGCCTCTTTAAGTCTTTCTAAGAAACCCGCAGGGGATTCCTCTGCACCCTGTATTACCTGCTTTACCTGAGCCAGATTGGTGGGCCGGCGCCCGGCCCCTCGGAGGCCCGCTATGAGCAACTGGCGATAAAGGCGTAGGCTTCTCCTACCTGCATCAGTGGTGAAATTCCAATTCGGGCGGGTCAGTGGGAAGGCTTCATCAATCTCATTAGGCAACTGAGTTGGCCTCCCGTCCTCGCCGGGAACATTTTTCCCGGCTTCCAGGAGAACTCTCTGTTTTTTCTCTGAGGTGAGGAAAACCTGCAAGAGTTGCTGGCAATCATCCCATGTGGGTTGATGAGTGATCAGAATGGATTCGATCAAGTTGGTCAGTGCCATGGGGTCCTTGGAAAATGGGGGGTTGTGCTGTTTCCAATTGTATAAGTCAGAGGCAGAAAAAGGCCAATATTGTAATTGTCCCTGTCCTGTCTGCCTTAAGGGGAATACCTGTGAGACTTCTCTCCCACCCCCCTCGTCTGGGGTTGGATCTCTGCGACCCCTTAGGTGCCTGACCACGGGGGAGTCGGGTGGGGACGGGGTCCCCTTCTCGGCTTCAGGTCATCCCGTTTTCTTCTCCCCCTCTGATTGAGCCGGAGTGGCAGGGACAGGTGCCAGGTGATAAGGTGGGGGCTCCTCAGTGAGTAAGTCCACGAGGAGGGGATCATCTGGGGGAAGGACAGACTTTTGATCTTTCTTGATAAGGGTCGGGTAGATGGAAGACTTGGGAGGCCGAGGACTTGGGGCCTGAGGAGTGACCGGAGGTGCAGAGGGTAAAGGTGGAGGGAGAGGATGTAAGGGGGAGGGTAGGGACTTTGGGGAAAGGGGACTTGGAGGGAGGAATGGAATGACCCAGGGAGGTCGGTCATTGACCAGGCTTTCCCAGGTGACGATGTAGGCAACCTGGTCGGGGTGTCCATGGGGTCCCCTATCGAAGACCCGTTCTTTGACCTGTAAGATAGTAGAAATGTCAAAGGTCCCCCCCCCCTCTGGCCAGCCCACTTTAAATGTAGGCTATTCTGAGGAGCAGAAAGTCCATCATCGTCCTTTTCTTATTTCCACCAATTGGTTGTGAGCGCGGTCACGGACTTCGCTCCAATGTTCTAGAGTGAAACTCAAGGGGGTGGTTATGGTCTGCCCCATATCTTTTATGTAGAAATACGTAAATAGACAAACAAGAAGAACAGATACAACAATAACGAAGAGTCGCGCAGCGCGGCTTCGGTGCAAAACCGAAAGTACAAATTCAAACGGGGAAGCGAGTGCTTCGCCTGCAAACGTACGAACCCCACGGATTCATACTGAGCCCCGAAATAACGGGCTCCCCAAATCCCTGGGGCGTCCCCCAGGGTGGCGGGGGAGAAGTCCGAGCCCGTCAGCTCCTTCTCAAGGCCGCCCAAATACAAAGCGATTACGGATCCGAATGGGCCTCCAAACGCAGTGCAAACGAAACAAAAGACAGACGAGAGTCAGATACAGACAGAACAAATGCTGGCCAGCTTAACTTACCTCCCGGCGGGATCTCAGCCGGTTTGGGCGAGGGTCTCAAGGAAATCTCGGTGGAACCTCCAAATGAAAGACCCCTGAAATGGGGACACCGCCCCTGGGGCCCAGCGTCCAAGGACAGAGACTGAGACCACCGGATGCAAGTGCAAGAGGCAACTTTATTGTTTACACAGGCGCCTGCGGACGCTACAGCCTTTGGGTGACTGAGCGTGCTGGGCTAGGGCGAAGGTTGATTATATAGGGTTGGGGTGACAAGAAGCAGGCTTACAGAAGCAGAAGCATGGTTACAGGGTTCTCATTGGTCGATTTAAATGAGGCCATGGGTTCAGGCTAGGGACGGACAGACTCAGCATCTCTGAGTTCCTGGTAATCAGATAAGGCTACCGTTAGTACACTTTTGGTCTTTTCAGTTCCTGTTACCAGTGAGTCAGTCCCCAGATGTCTGACCACAGATATCCTGTTTGGAAAGCCCCTGAGCAACAGATATCCTGTCTGGAAAGTCCCCATTCCGTAACAAGCAACAGCATGGCAAAAATGGCAACTTAACAAACAGGCATGCACTAGCCGGGGGTCTTTCAATGTGTCTTTCTGGATTTTGTAAGTAATAATTTATATGATGTAAGGTATATATCTAGTGGAGAAATCAAACATACAACAGGTACTCAAGCAACAGGCGATGGTCAAACATCTTTCTTAAAAGTAACTACTTCCATTCTTAGCTCTGATGTGACTTGAAAAGCTAGGGTGGGTTGATTGGGGGTCCACTTTTCAGAGGAGAAGGGGAGGAGGGAAAGCAGGGAGAGGGTGGTAGGGAACAGGTGGAGAGGAGGGAGGAATGTGACTGGATGTAAAATGAATAAATGAATAAATAAATTAAAATTAAAAAGTGACCATTTCAAGCCATGCATGGTAGCACAGATCTACTATTCACTTGAGAGGCAGAGGTAAGATTGTAAATTATAGGCCATTCTGGGCTATGCAGTGAGTTGTTAAGAGTTTCAATCAGATATCCTGAATCAAAATTCTGTCTCCCACAGAAGCAAAGTAGTACTTATGGGCAAAAGAAGGTTACTAGGGGTAAGTCTTTGAAGGTTATAACTGTTCCTGGTTCCTGGCTCCTGGTCCATCAAGGTGTGAAATGACTGCTACATGCTCCTACAGACACATACTGAAATACTTCACCTGCTGTGATGGCCTATACGCTCTGAATCCATAATCTAAAATGAGACATACCTCCCTTAAATTACTTCTGTCAGCTAATTTATCACAGTGATGAAGAAAGTAACTCGTCAGAGATGCTGTCTCAAAACACCAAACAAGAACCAAGTATCAATGACAACAACAAAACAGAAGACTTAAGAAGAGAAGTAACTGACTTCAGAAATCTTAACAAGTTTGCATTATTCAGAAACCCAAGAGGATTCCAGAGCAGGGACAGATGACATACAACAGGCAGGTAGATATTCTCCGAAGAAGTCAATAACAGGCAAGAACTCCTTGGTACACAAATGTGAGTTAGCCTGCAGATAAGACAGCCAAGGAACCAAGAAGGCCTAGTCAGGGATTGCCACTGTAGAGGAAATGGGCCAGAGAGGGGCTAAAATGGGGTGGAAGGATAGTGGATCAAAATGAGGACCTGACTTCTGGAATTCTCAATACAAGGCCCAAGAAGAAGCTAGAGTTCAGTGGCGAACACAAGGTAAGAAGAACATAAAGGTCTGTTTCACTACATAGTCTTTATCCCAGAGCCTGGGATAAAATCAACCCTGGGTGAATCCACCTGATTCTGTCATCACATGAGTGATGTCATCACATGAGTGATCTAAAATTGTCCTGGATTGGACACTACAGCACTTCTTAAAGGCAAACATGCACAAGGATCCCCAGGAATCCTGCTAAGATGCAGATTTTGGGCCAGCAGGTCTCAGATGAAGCCCCAAATTCTGCATCTCTAAGATGTAGGTAATGTCTCAGCTTTTTTGGCCCATGGATCACACTAGAGCTCACAAGAGCCTTCTGCAAGAAGCACTTTGTGGTTGCAGCCAGGTAACTGGAAGGATCCTTTGGAACTCTTCAAATCCCTATTTTCTCTGACTGTGACCTTACATGAAGAAAGTGGAATAAACAGCCCCTCCCAATGCTAAAACCATGGACGTCAATATTCTATGAGGCATACTAATAAGCTCACTCCTATTTACCCTGGTTTAAAAACACTGCTATAGACACTGTTGTGAGATTTATAGTTTTTAATCTTCTCATATAGCACAGCTGCTAAATACAGTATAATATATGTGACAAGAATTAGTCCAGAATTTATTTAAGACTTCTCCTCCTCAATTCATATGTCAAAAATTGCCATTTCCAATTATTTATTAGGACTGTGATGTTTTTCAGGGTGGATGCATTACTCCTGTTATCTGCTTTCAATTAGCTCAGAATTTACTATTCTTAGCCAAATGTCCATTCATCAGCAAATTCCACATTCCTGACAGTCTGATTAACTTCCCAGGGCTCTTCCTTTATAGTTAAAACAAATGAGGCTGTCTATGTTTCATGTTTGTTTGCTTATGGAAGGAAACAGAATAGGTCTAGGGTAAGGGAAAAAAGAGAATGGTAGTAGTGAAAGGAGGAAAGGGATGAGAAGGAGAAGGAAAGTTGGAGGATGCTGAGGAGAATTGGAGGAGGAGAAAGAGGAAGCTGGAAGAAAAAGCCCCAAACAATCAGCAAAGATTAAGGGTAGAAATAAACACCTACTCATACACCAAAAGCTATTCCCTACTAGAGCATATTCAGTCCTATCAAAACCCCAGCACTCAGAAAATGCAGCTCCATCAGCAAGAGGTTGGAAGACTTGAACTTGACCCTTTATACCTTGTTGTGGGGTCTATGGGAGAAGTAAGTATAAGCTTTGGAACCAATGGGGCCTGGGTCTGAATTCCAGGCCAGCCACTGAAAACCAGAACATCTTGGGTAAGTTATGCAACCTCCATTTTAAACCCTCTTACATTTCTCCTTGTGGAAAATCATAACAGCAATGACTAAGCTGCATATTGGTCATAGATTTAAGTGAGGTTCTGTTTAAGCAACTATGACATCAACTAAAATAGCCCTACCCTTGAGTTTCAAAAAGCATCTGTTCAAATGTTACCCAGTGTATGCAGATCTCACATTCCCTCCAGCCACAATGGGGCCTTGAGTAAGTAGAAAGAGAAGGGTGTAGTAATGGATGATTCTTCTTGCCATGGCTGGCAAAAGCTGTAGCTTCTCTTGGGTCTCATTCTGCATCTCCCTGCTGTGAAACATGGAACATCTCTATTCCTCCCTCTGTATTTACTCACATCTAAATATCAACTCAAAGTGGCACCAGATACTTAGAAGGCCAAGGTCAGAACATCACCTTAGCTTGAGAGTTCAAGACCAGCCTTGGCAAAATAGTGAGAACCCCCTCCCACATGTACCCTCATCCATAAAAGAAGAATCAACCCAGTGACATCAAGTCATATGCAGTAGCTGACTTTATTACCAACAGTCCAAAGAGAATGGAAGTTTGCCTTACAGCAAGTCACATACAACAGAGTCAAATTCGTGATGAAACCAGCCCTCTTCTGCTTCTGGTCTGTTTGTTGTTCTCTCTCCCTTTGTCTTGAATGTGTGTGGGCATGGCAATAAAACAAAACCCCAACTCCTTTGCTCTACCTAACTCAGATCAGCTTAGTTGATCTCTTGGATCTGACCTCTCTTTTAGGAACTCACCTTAAACATGGATCTTGACAACCCAATGGCTCTTCAATGTGTTCAGCTATAGAACCTCTTCTCTACTCCAGGGACCCAGACTGCATTAGAACCCATATCAGTGAGATAAATATGCACAGTGCCAGGTTCTCTGTGTAACAAGATGAGTTATGCATGAATGGAGTATCTACCTTAATATTTACTGAATTTCTCTTCAAGGCCTGGCTTGGAGCTAGGGAAGTGGTGCTGTAAGACGGAGGCCTTTCGTTATCCGATTATCTTATTTTTCTCTCCTGTGTTTCATTTTTCAAAATTGTTGTCATATTTTCTTGAGACAATATTTCCAAATTCACCTTATACCCCCCCACACACACACTTGTGAACTGAAGACAGAAGCCAGGGCCTTTCAGATAGCAGGCAAACAATCTACCATTGAAATACACCCCAACAGTCTACCAACATTTCTAAGCACCCTATCTTGTGCTCCAATAGCCTGCAATTTTCTAGAGCAAGCCATGGTCATGCCTCATGAATGCAGTGCGTTCTCCTAAAAGGAGCAGTCATATTTTAGAATTGTTGTTGTTTACGCTGCCCTAATCATAGTTGTGGCTCCTGAATACTCTGTTCCCTTCAGTTCTGTGGATTCTGTGGGTTCATGTATTTGCTCTCTGCCTCCTGTGTGGTGGTTTTCTCTAAATCTCTGCTGATCACTGATCATCTATTTATGTTTACGGAAGAGGCTACAAAGCTGTTTAGAAGGGCTGGGTGAAATGTAAGCACTTGTCAACTGGTGGCTGTTGCTGGCAGGGAAACCCGGTAAAACCATTTCATTAGAGAAAATGGAGTGAAGATCTGCTGACCTAAAGCACTTTGTGAGCTGTGGATGGGGTGCAGTGTTAGAGCACTT
>CAJQZJ010009351.1:17967-71023 GCA_907164525.1 Lophiomys imhausi
TTCTTTCTTTCTTTCTTTCTTTCTTTCTTTCTTTCTTTCTTTCTTTCCTTCTTTCTTTCTTTCTTTCTTTTCTCTCTCTCTCTCTCTCTCTCCCTTTCCTTTAAAAAAGTATTTATTAATTGAAGGTACATCTTGATCACAGCTCCTTCCTTCCTCCCCTCCCAATCTCACCCTCCTACCCCATACTCATCTGCCATCTATCTTTCTTCTCAAGAGTGTGGGTCCCTCATATATCAGCCCCCCTCAGCTCATCAGTCACATCAGAGCTAATAACTTCCTCATGCTCTGGGGCCCAACTCGGCAGGTCAGTTAAGGTAAAGTGTTCCACTAAAAGGTAACAAAGTGCATCACTGAGACTGCTCCCTCCACTTGCTAAGGGATCTGTGTGATGACAAAATTACCGATCATCTATATTTGTATTGGGGTGACTAGGTCTAGTCTAAGCCTTTTTACTATTTTTTTTTTTTTAGTTAGTGTTTCAGTCTCTGTAAGCCTCTAGTTAGTGTTTCAGAGTCTGTAAGCCTCTAGAGGTCCAGATTGGTTGGTTATGTTGATCTTCCTGTATTGATTTTGACCCCTACACATCTCTGTATTCCTCCTCCTCTTATATAGGGCTCACAAAGTGCCACCTAATGTTTGACTATGTGTCTCAGCCTTTACTTTGTGCTGCTGCTGGGTATAATTTCTTGTAGAATGGTTATGGTAGGTTCCCATTCCTTTAAGTCTGTGGGTTGCAGGATCATTATCCTGTACTATATGTCTAGAATCCAGTTATAAGTGAATACATGCCATGTGTATCTTTCTCAGTCTGGGTTAACTCAGTCAGGATGAGATTTTCCCTTCCATCCATTTGGTTGTAAATTGCATGATTTCCTTGTTTCTGTTGGCTGAGTAGTATTCCATTGTGTAAATGTAGCACAGTAGTTTTGTCCATTCTTTAGTTAAAAGGCATCTGGGTTGTTTCTCGTTTCTAGTTATTACAAACAAAGCTACTATGAACATAGTTGAGCTGATGTCCTTGTGGTTTGGAGAAGAATCTTTGGATATATGACCAGGAGTGGTATGGCTGAGTCTTGAGGTATAACTATTCCCAGTTTTCTGAGATATCCCCAGACTGATATACAAAGCGGTTGTACAAGTTTTCACTCCCACCAGCACTGGAGAAGTGTTCCCCTTTCACTGCAACCTTGCCAGCATGTGCTGTCTTTTGAATTTTTTATCTTAGCCATTCTGATGTGTGTAAGATGGAATCTCAGCAAAAAATTCTACTAGACCTTCAAAGAAGAGCTAATACCAGTACTTCTCAAACTAGTCCACAAAATAGAAACAGAAGGAACACTGCCAAACTTATTCTATGAGACTAGAGTCACCCTGATTCCTAAACCACACAAAGACCCAATAAAGAGAATTTCAGACCAATTTCCCTCATAAATATAGATGCAAAAATACTCAATAAAATACTCACAAAACGAATCTACGAACACACCAAAAGCATCATACACCATGATAAAGTAGGCTTCATCCCAGGAATGCATGAATGGTTCGACATATGAAAATCCGTCAATGTAATCCACCATACAAGCAAGGTGAAAGAAAAAAAAAAACACATGATCATCTCACTAGATGCTGAGACAGCATTTGACAAAATTCAACACACCTTCATGCTAAAAGTCTTGGAGAGATCTGGAATACAGGGACTATACCTAAACATAATAAAAGCAGTATAGAGCAAGCTGGTGGCAAATATCAATTTAAATGGAGAGAAATTAAAGCATTTTCCCTAAAACGAGCTATAAGGCAAGGATGCCCACTCTCTCCATATCTCTTCAACATAGTACTTGAAGTTCTAGCCAGAGCTATAAGACTACTGAAGGAGATCAAGGGGATTTAAATAGGAAAGGAAGATGTCAAAATATCCATATTCACAGATAATATGATAGTATACATAAGTGAATCCAAAAATTCTACCAGAAACCTCCTACAACTGAAAACACCTTCAGGAAGGTGGATGAATACAAAATTAATTCTAAAAAATAAGTATCCCTTCTTTACACAAAAGATAAATGGGATGAGAAAGAAATTAAGGAAATAACACCATTCACAATAGCCACATATAATATAAAATACCTGGGGGTAACTCTAACCAAACATGTGAAAGATCTGTATGACAAGAACTTCAAGTCTTTGAAGAAAGAAATTGAAGAGGACATCAGAAGATGGAAAGATCTCCCATGCACATGGATAGGTAAGGTCAACATAATAAAAATGTCCATCCTACCAAGAACAAAATATAGATTCAATGCAATTCCTATCAAGATACCAACACAATTCTTCACAGACCTTGAATAAACAATTCCCAACTTCATATGGAATAACAAAAGCAACAACAACAAAACAAAATAAACCCAGAATAGCTAAATCAATCTAATAGCTAAATCAAAACACACACACACACACACACACACACACATCTGGAGGCATTACCATCCCTGACTTCAAGATATATTACAGAGCAATAGTAATGAAAACATCATGGTACTGGTATAGAAACAGACCACTGGATCAATGGAACCAAATTGAAGACCCAGAAATAAATCCACACACCTATGGTAACTTCATTTTTGACAAAGAAGCCAAAACCATACAATGGAGAAAGGACAGTATCTTCAACAAATGGTGCTTGCCTAGCTCGCAGTCAACATGTAGAAGGATGCAAATAGACCCATATTTAAGATTCTTCCTATTCTGGCCTATAATTTTCTTTACAAGCCCTGTGTCTTTAGAGGGGCTAATCACAGGTTTTCCTTAATGGCCATTTTAGCATACACAGAATCACAACATATCCAGTTTAAAAACGAGAACCATTAGGCCAAAATTAGGGCAAAATTCAAAATTCATTTAAAATGAATCCTAAGAAGGACATATCAGCTTCCTTTCATTGTATCACATTAGCTGAAATGATTCTTACTAAAAATATTCAAATGCATGCATACTCAACTCTAAACTAGTGAATTATATGTAAATATGAATTATTGCTAATTAGAAAGATATAATATTCAGAATTAAATTTTGTTTTCAATGAAGTCAAATGCTGTTTGGATGTGGAACTTCCCAGTGTTAAGTGCTGATGCTTCTCACATGAATATTAACTTATACTTGAAGAATAAAAGCATTACAAGAAGTACTATTGTAAGCATATCAAGTGATGCTTCAGAAAACTCACGAGCAAAACCATACTTAATGGTAATCAGTGTGTTGCCTTGTCTTGAAAAGTATTAAGTAATGCTCTATCTCATATTCTCCAGACAGAGCTTAGGACAATGAACAGTGAAATCTTTCCTAAGTTTCATTGTGCTATTAAATCATGAGAGTAATGGAAGTGACCCCCAGTTAGCACATCAATGGAATTGGCCTAGATTCTAACGGACTGCCAACTCAGTTAACACAGAAAACATTTTAACATTCTTTCTGCTATATCCAGTGATTGTTTTTTTGTATGAATGTAGCTGCTAGACTAAAAATATGTAAGTCCATTCAGTTTAAAAGAACAGTTTCTCTTGGATTTTGGTTTATAATATGCACATTTCAGCATATATTGATGATGAGATTTACAGGTCAAGATATTGACTACCATATAGCTGAAACTCTTCAGATATACAAACTAGTAAGGATTTAATAATTAAGAATATTGGAAATTATTAGGGGACATATGAAGTCACTTCAGAAACTAAAAATCTTTCAACAATGTTGTTACATGTTAGCTATTTTGTGTTTCTGGGATAAAATACCTGACAGGAAAACAGTTAATGGAGGAAAGGCTTAGTAGGCTTTTGAAGTTGGAAGAGATTTTGGCCTATTGTGTCTGGGAAGGCAGGGCAGTGAGAATGGCTTCTTTGATTCTAGCAGGTACACAGGTGGTAGGTCACATAACACAGAACAAGAAGGAAATAACTCAGACTGAAAAAAAGTGGTAGATATAAACCTTCAAAAACCTTCTGGCAGTAACAGAATTCTGCCAGCTATTTCCCATATTTTAAAGGTTCAGAACTTCTTAAAATATTGTCATACTTCCAATAACAAGAGCTCACACATGAGCAGGTAGAGTATATTTCAGACTCAAGCCCTAAGCCCAGAAGAATTGAATTGACTTGATCAAATGAAGTTCTGAATTACTTTTCCTGTGTAGTTTCATCTAGCTATACTTCTTACTCAGAAATCCACTGTTTGCATGCCTTCGTATATAAGGTCGGCTCCTTCACAGTACTTATCAGTTTTAGCTTTATTTGAGGGTGTTATGAATAATCACATCCTTCGAGGGCTCTCACTGTTTTCACTCTGCATAGTGGCTAGCATGTTTCCGTGTGTGTGTGTGTGTGTGTGCGTGTGCGTGTGTGTGTGTGTGTGTGTGTGTGTGTGTGTGTGTCTGTGTGATTGCATGTGTGTCATCTGGGTATGTATTCCCAGATGCATGTGCGTGTCCAAGCCAAAGGCTAACTTTAAGAGTTTTCTACAGTTGACCTCCAACTTAGGTAGAGTTGGGATCTCTCTTCTCACTACTTGTTTTTTTTTTTTTTTTTGCTTTTTTTAATAATTTATTTTTTATTTCTTCAAGTTACATCTCAATCACAATCCCCTCCCTACTCCCCCCTCCAGTCCCACCCTTCCACCCTCCTCCTCCTCAACACCCCCATCCTCTTCCCTTCTTTTATTTTTTTTTTTTTTTTTTTTTAGTTTAAGGTATTTCTTTTTCCCCCCAACAGCTCTCCCTTTCAGTCCAAAAAATGGTTCTTTTTCTTATAACTATAAATACAATACAAAACAACAGAAATAAATAGGCCACAATTATAAGAGTTATATGGCTTAGCATACATTCCCAATGTCCAGTCCATATGTATTTGGCACCTGACTTTAACATTCTACTATCTAACCATCTCCATGTGTTTAAAATTCTATATCTAACTCAGCTTTCATACTAACTTGCCTCATAATTTTAAAAATATCTTCTTAGATCCAGAATGCCCTCTTGATTCCTAAACAACTCAAAATTTAACTATGAGACTCTAGCTATCTATTCTTCAACCACCTCAGAGACCTGAGAGGGATAAATATATCTGATTATATAGGAAGTGCAGGGCCTGCAGCTTCCAAAACTAAAAAATGACATACCAGTGGCTGCCTGGACAGTTCCCATTTTCTCTCCATACATTACAGCATCGATCTTCAGCCATTTGGCCCCATTTCTCTGACAGACATTGATTGTAGAGCAGGAATTATGAAGGACTTACCTACCCCTACTATGTATAGGAAAGATCAAGAAAAAAGGACAGATTATTGAATATAGCCTCATACCTTTGTATATTGATACAAAATTAAGATTATATTTGGCCACAATGGTATTGACCCTTGTATATTAATGTAAAATTAAGATTGTATTGGGCTACATCGGTACTGATCTTTGTATATTGATACAAAATTAAGATTATATTTGGCCACATTGGTATTGATCTTTGTATATTGATACAAAATTAAGGGTAATGCTTCTTAAAGGTATTGTTCGTAGTAATACTTAAAAATGAAATGTCAAGTTTTGACCTCTCGCTACCAACCGACATAAACTGTTTAGGATAATTAAGAAATGGAAACTAATAGTCAAGAAAACGTGTCATTTTGTTAGTTACTATGACAGTCTATCACAGTTATTTTCTAAGCTACTCAGAAATCAAGTTGCTAAGAGACAAGCAATATTTGCTTATCTAAATATAAGAGATAGATAGGGCATCTTCAAAAACCTCAAGAGATCTGCAGAATATGGCATTCAAAGATGTTTTCTTAACTTAAGATTTTTTGATATCGAGACATGTCAGCTCCTGACAGCACCCCCTATTCTACTCCAAGTAGAAGATGAGCATCGAAGAATCTCCAGTGGGAGTTGATTGAATTGGTGGTAAGCCGTTCTCTTGGCAAGAAAAACCCCTTGCTTCAACTGTAGACAGACTTCTGTCCACAAAGGACAAAACTTGGAAGCAGATAAGTCGACAGCCTAGCTCTTCTCACTATTTGTATGAGACAAGTTTTCCGAGGTTGGCTAATCTCCAAGCCCAAGGACATGCTGGTCTGTGCCTCCTCAGTACCAAGATTCAAAGAGTGCTCTGCCATGCCTGGCCCTTTTCATGGGTGCTAGGAGTTGAACTCCTGTTCCTGTGCTTGCAAGGCAAGCATTTCCCTAACTCGGTTATCTCCATAGCCTATGACACATTCACTTCTAAAGAAATTGCCCTTTGCATGTATCCTAATACTATGGAGTGACAGTGACCTAAGAATTTGGAGATTTAATCAGTGATTAGGAGTCTCCCCCATGACTGTATTGTGGATATGTATTAACAGTGACTAGGATTTCTGTGTATTCTGACTTTATTCCACCAAAGATTCCACAAAAAATGTACATTGTGATGCACTCAAGAGAGAGGGTTTCTTTTGTGTGCACAGACAAAATAATTTTTCAAAAAAAATTATGCGTTTATTTTTCTTTTAGAAAATTCATTAGCCATTGGAAAAATACATAATTCTTTGACTATCTTTAAAAAAAAGACAAACACTGTTTAAAAACAAACACTGTGAAAGGTAAGTCACGCAAGCTGAGCTTTTTCCCTGGCCTCTAAAACCATAAGCACACACACACTTGACCACATGAATGCACAAACAAAGTATACTTATGGCCACACTCACACGAATATGGACATCACACCACACACACACACACACACACACACACACACACACACACACACTATACATACACACATCCTTTTTCTGAAAGATACATGGTTATATTTAGTGAAATACTAAAGGTGTAGCAACAATACTGACTTGATATCTTGGGTTATAGAATGCAAAATAAATCACATTCAAGATGAATGTTAAACAGAGCAAAATTAATTTTAAAACTTTGATATTGAAAAGGATAGTCTCTTGTTCCAGGATATGATTTGAATTTATATTTGCTTGTACATTAACTGTGGAAATGGAAAGTCAATCACAAAGGCAACATGCAATGAGTTCTTTTATCTTGATGTTGTGAAACACATAAATTGTAGTGCTGTTTCTTCATCATTTTAAATTACATCTTCTTTAATATGTATACCCAAATACAAAACATTTAATTTTATCTGTCACAATATCAATGCTTTGTCATATTTGTAAAATTATTGCATTCCATGCTCAGAAAGTTATTTGCATTATTTAGAACATATGTATGCATATATTATATATGCCTATATATGCCTATGATACTCATCATAGGTGTTTTCAGGGTTCTATAAAGGAAAACCACAAAGAAAATATATCTTAAGATAAGATTTACTGGATCAGTTCATATGATAGTGTGCGTAGTCCAACAGTAGCTGCCTTCACCCCTGAGAGGTTGAGAACTCATCAACCCCTCAGTCCCTGATTCTGGATGTTTCCTCAGTCTCTGTATGGTGCTGAAGGTTTGGACAATTCCTGGACAGTGACTGGTCTTCAGTCCATCTAGGAAAGTAGAAGAAGCTGTGTTTCCTGTCAGCAAAGGATGACAACAGCAGACACAACAACAGGCATAACAGCAGCACAACTGATGCATCATCAGTTGGACGCAAAAGCAAGAAATCAAATGTCAAAAGCATTCTTCATGACCTTCTTTATATCTTATGCTGCTGACAGAAAATGGCGTCGATATTTGAGGTGTGATTTCTCACTTCCAATAACCTAACCAAGAAAATGATCCCTATGTCTAATGCTAGGCCTCCTCAGTCTGACAATCAGTATTCACCATCACAGGTGACTATATTAAAAATGAGAAACAATGCTTGTATTCTGGAATCTATCCTAGAACATACAACAAGTAACTCTATTTCATGAACTTTGGTGTCATGTAAGGATTAGCAAGAAAAACACGGTGGGAAAAGGGGATAATGATTCACAACATAACATGTATTGTTTTCAAAGGAGAAAACTGTAGCAGTGGAATATTAATTATAGTTTATGACCTGGTTGTGTTAGTATATATTTTTAGTCCCGATGTTCAGGATGCTGGAGCTGGCAGTGTGTAAATTCAAAGCCAGTTGAGCTACAATGAGAGTTCCGTTGTAGAGAGACCTCCTTACATTATCACTCTAGGAAAACCTTTGTCTCAGAAAAAAATGAAATTTGTTAAAGAAACAGCTAATCATACTGGAACCTGGTACCCTGACTACAGGCTTTAAATGTTGTTTTGGCCAGGATAGGAAATAAATGAGTTCCTGCATACCAATCAACTCCCCCATGTTTATGGTCATGAAAGTACAAAGTCAATGTAATAACTGAGAATATTCAACAACAACAAAATCTTTGGTTTAAGAAAGTAGTAGAAAATATTTTTAAAAACAAAAAGTTTTTTCCAAGAATTTTCTAGTGTCTGGTGAAAATGAAGCATGATCAACAAAGTTTCTTTGTTTTCTAATGTCATATATAATTTTTAATTGTGACTTAATTAGGATCACAGAATAATTGCTCCCCTGCCCTGCCCAAGGCAAGATACTTCTTATAATCTGAGTCAGAGCAAATATCCAGTCCACACAAAGTAATTTAAAATGCAAATACTGTTGTGGGTAAATAAGAGTTATACATCAGCACATGAGGCATCGTGAGAGCTGTTTAGAAGACTGTCTAAAATGAGTACAATAAATGCCATCCATCCATTAAGGCACTATTTTTCATAAAGTGATCAAGAGCTAACCAAAATGTACTTATGGTATTCATTTGAGTCAGGGTGTATATTAGTGATATTCCTTTTATGGAATAGGAAAAAAATTGTTTTAATTTAAGGTCACCAGTTAGGTCAGCAAATATTTTAGAATAAAAAGACAATCTCCCAATAGAGTCTTCAATGGACACCCTATGTTTTTCAATTCTTGGAGTGGTAATTTGAAATTCTACCCACAAAACAGTTATCAGAAAGGTTCCATTTTATCTATTTTATCAGACATGGAAGACATCTCACAATGCAGTACGCTGTCTTTCCTTTTTTTTTTTCCACACCAAGACTAAACTAGAAGGTTTCTTCCAGAGTATCTATTTGAAGTGTGAGTTTCATAAGGTGGTTTAAACTGTTGCACAAGAGACTAACTTTCGGTATTGGCAAAATGCCTTTATCTTACATATTCTCTAATAGCTAGCCTATCAATGATAATGATCAAATCTACATAGTTTTAAAGCAAAATGGACAATTTAGACCCCCTTGAAACCATTGTCAAGTCTTTGTAACATTGTCTGTAAATGCCTTTCGTGTGGATGATGAGCCATGACCATGTGTTCCTATGGTCTGGCTTTGTATATCACCAATAGGAAATAAAAGCACAGTGAATAAAAAGGAATACAGAACAGATATTGTGTAATCTATAATTGTAAAATATAAATATAATTGTATATAAAATGTATAATATAAAAAAGAAATTATGCAATTTTCAGCCAAATGGATGGAGCTAGAGAAGCTCATCCTGAGTGAGCTAACCCAGGCTCAGAAGTATGCACATGGCATCTATTCACTTATAGTCGGATTTTAGCTATATAGTACAGGATAACTATACTACAACCAACTCACCAAAGGGAACATGGACATAGACTTTTTTTTCCTGTCAATGAGACACTTTGCCCTAGTGGTGCTGCCTTGTAGGCCCCCACTGTATGAGGAGGCTCTTGGACCTCATATGACTGCTGTACTGGAGTGGGGGACTGTTATGTGGGGACACTCCACTCCAGAGGAGTGGGATGGAAGGGATAGAGGGTAGGGGGGGGCGGGACTGGGAGCAGTGAAAAGAGGACACTGTGATGGAGATATAACCTGAATCAATCAATCAATCAATAAATAAATAATAAATAAAATAATAAATATAATCTGTAAAATGACATAATGTGGCAAATACAAAAGCAATTCCTCATAGCTATCTTCTCTCCTCTTAGGGAGTTATACTTTGAGTTCTTCTCTGTACACAATCACAGGAGGTTTTGAAAAGCTCTACACCTCTTGTTCTTCATAAAACCTCAATTCTGTATGCTGCTCATAACATATTAGCACTTTGGTCCCAACACCTGCTGGTCAAGGAGATTGAAAGGTAATAAATACTGCTGAGTAATCCAAACACAGTATATCTACATGACGACTTTGACTTCTTAAGATACTTAATGAAATTTGGTGGATGACTCAGCACAAACTCAAAAGTAGAGACAAGTGGAAATTATACGGAAGATATCTCTACGGAAATATAAAACAAACGAATCACCATCAGGGGTCTGCTTATTTTCCCACAACTCCTTCATCAGTTGCACTCATATTTTGCTATCACAAAAGAATTTAATGTGAATAAAAAGCCAAAGCCTCCCTGAAGAATACTCAATATTCTTTATAGTTTGGGATGAATTTTAAACTTTTTACACTGTTCCTCATGCCCATGTCATTTGAATCCTACCAATTGTAATGACTCTCTGGTTCTTGTTCTCCATTTTGGAAAAAGATTAATCAATTTGATTTGATCAATATCACCAGAAAGATAAACAAAATCAAAATGAAATATACCTCTCCTTTCAACAAATATGTTATAGCTACATGCATATTTCTATGTATAAATGCCTTATAACTGGAACTTTAAAGAAGTTTAAAAAGAACTGTTCTCGCACTCTTCCCAGGTAAGAATAAATTAAGCTCATACTCTCAACTATGGACAATTAAAGGTATAATTTCAAATAGGTTTTTGCCTGTCTGTCCACACAAAGATGAAAACAAATTAAACCAGCAATCTTAATAATTCAGGTAAACAACCATAACTTAATGCTGAATATAAACATTAAATTTTCATATAAATATTAAATAAGGTATATTACATATTTATGTTTAAAACATAGATTTTTTTAGCAGTGTATTTTTACTGAAATATCTATTTTAGCAGTGAATTCTTTAGCAGTGTAACTCTGTCTCAGGACTTACATGGTAACATTAATGACTTCACTATGCCACAAGAATGTCAAAATCCTCATGCTTTAAAATGTCTGTTCTTTACACTCTTAACTTCTCATCGCTTTTAAAAAGCTTAAATGATCTATATTCACATGATTACAGAAATACATCTTCTAAGTCCAGCATCTTTTATAGTATGATGCCATAATGTCTTTAAGGGATATATGTCTTGTCTATCTGAAAAACTAGGAAGTAACTACTTAGCCATCTCCTGAATTACTCAAAGTAAGAAAGTTTCTAAAAGCTGCTCTGAATGACTACTTTAAATTTTTTTTAACTATAGCTAAAGGTTTTGAAGATTTCGTTGAAGTACCTAAGGAGTCAACTTTAATTCATTTTTTAAACAAAGGTTATATGAGACTTACAGCAGCCTTACAAAAGACGAATATAGCAAGAATTGCACACAACGCTCAGAGTGCAACTGACTTTCAAATTTCTCTACAGGTATTATTTCCCATGAATAGGAACAAAGAGCCAAAACAGTTAAAAAAGCATATTCAAATGTGTGCATAAAAAGGCATGGTAAATGAATACTGTTTAGTTTGCTGACATAATTACTGAATGTAATTTTTATGAGTCGTAGAAATCTCGGCATTTTCACTGAACCAGATAATTAGACTCTGAATAGAACAGGGTCAGAATAATTAATACATCAAAACTAGATGAACTTTTTCTAATTATTTTTATTTAATCTCTATTATAATTATTGTTATACTCTGCTGAGCATGATTACCTCGTGTTCATAGATTTGAATGCAGTCTTAGAGTTGCATCCTGGGACTCTGTGGAATATTAACAAACCGTATCCTGGAGAAATTAGAATGGTGTAGTTTCATGATGGAATTCTAAATTGGAATTTCCTATTTTTCTATATAGTTGCACAAAATTTGTACTATAATTATAAAAATATGAATTTTAAAACAAAAGTCTATTTTCCTTTTAAATTACTCTCCTCTAAAGTGCAAGAAAAATATTTTCTCAGATTTTTAAAAGGCATATGATCAACTATTCAATTCATGTGAACTTTCCAAAAAGATAGTTTCATTAAATTTTTCATTATTTGAGAATTTTAAGTATCATGATAAATCTCAATCACAAAGGCAAATATATCAACAGGCAGGAGAGATCATTACCAACTATAATTAAAGTATTCAAGGTCATATTGGAAAGTAATGGTGTAACTTTCTGGTTGTGATAAAACCACCTGCTGTGCCAGACATTTGAAATAGCAATGAAAATATTATAAATTATAACTGTGGATGAAGCTAAGAATAATAAAAGATTTCTAAGTCTGAAGAGCAAGAAATATATAAAGCTATTTAATAAGTTGTTAGTAGTCAATCCATTTCTGGATAGCTTAAATAAGAATACTATAATGAAAAGAGGGTTAAGTATCTCTAGATCAAAAACTTACCCAAGAGATTATACTTTAGGTCATCAATGAGACTACTTGAGGCCATCTTAGAACTCTCAGTTTGTCCAGATAAGGACAATTTAATTCTCACCTTAGCATTATCTGATCAGACACTCCTACCCTAAGGAGAGTTCACAAACTCTTCTTAGCACTATACCAAGAGGGAGTGAGGCAACTTTGCAATATCACACATGTCACAAGCAAGAAAGCTTTATTTATTCTGTTCTAAATTATCTAGAAACAAATTTGTCTCATACTCAATGTACAGGACAACAGATTTGAGTTGATATTCTGGTTAAATTTTGGAGAACCAAGTTATTTATGGTGATAATCATATTAGGCAATTAAGGCAGTCTTAGGAAGTTATCATGTCTTTTCTATGTGGCTCATAGATTTTACACAGAAACAATATATATGATTGTTATACTTATTATATATAATATAATATATATAATAAGTATAACAATTTTATATATATTCAAGTTCATGTTGGAAAGTAATGGTGTAACTTTCTGGATATATATATATGTGTGTGTGTGTGTGTGTGTGTGTATATATTACATTATAGTTAATAAAATGACAATCATAAGGGCAGTAATGATGTGCCATAAAATAGATATAATGAATATATACATTTAAATTTTTTAATTGTTTCATACTGCAATTGTGTTCGGGAAGCTACTCATCAGTGGAGAAGAAGCTCATAGGTTCAGGAGATTCTAAGGATTACAAGCTAGCCAAAAGATCAGTTTTGTTAAATTTTACCTTATCCATGACTTTGAAACTTGGTTTGCAGAGGAATTTCCAGGCAAGAGAATACCTGAGTGATATATTGTATCAAACCCAAACAAGCAAAAATTCAATCCTTTTTTTCCCTTCTAAACAGGGGGACAGAGCAATAATTTGGTAATAGAGTTAGGTTCAAACACAAACCAGGAAGAACTGAAAATTATGAAAATCAGTGGTGCTGCAGCTTAGTGATGGAGCATTCGAGAGTGCCTTGTTTTAATCCTGGGAACTGAAAGCAAACAAAAGATTGATTGTTGAATCAGTGAATTATACTTGAATATGAAATATCTTCATAGGACCATGTATTTATACACTGGCTCCCCAGATGGTGGCCCAGGTTGGAAGGCTGTAGAAGTCCACGAGCTGGAGCCTCACAGAAGGAAGTGGTTTACTGGGAGCAAGTCCTGAGATTTAATGATCCACACAATTTCCTCTGGCCTCTATTTTTTTGTCTCACCAACATGTGATGTGAAGAGTCTCAGATGCCAAGCCCAGCAGTAGGTCAGCATCCTGCCATCATGTGTTCCTAACCATGATTTCTTCCCCTGAAACTGCAAGTGGGTATCATCCCCTCCTCGTTTAAGCTTCCTGGCAAGCATTTGGCCACAACAAGTTACTAAAAGAAGAGCTTATTCCTTATTTAAAGGACCATGTTGCTCATAGATTTGTTAAGTAAATGCAAAATAAGATAAGTAAGAGAAAAAGAGAATGAATTATAAGTGATGCTGACAGAATCTAAAAACAATGTGAGTGAAAAGATACTGCACTAGAAATACTAAAGTTAGCTTCAACTCTAATAAAACCCATAATCAACTCTGTAAGAAAAATTAATAATAAAGATGGCTGTTCACTTAGGTATCAAGAATGGATCTGATCATAAAGACAGTACTGTTGTCCCATAAAAATAAAATAGGAGGCCGGGTGGTGGTGGCATACGCCTTTAATCCCAGCACTTGGGAGGCAGAGGCAGGCAGATCACAGTGAGTTCAAGGCCAGCCTGGTCTACAAAGTGAGTCCAGGACAGCCAGGGCTACACAGAGAAACCCTGTCTCGAAAAACCAAAAAAAAATTACAATAATAATAATAAATAAAATAGGAAACCATAAACATCTTCAGTTGAATTAAAAAACAAATGAAGTCAAAGGATCATATATATATATATATATATATATATATATATACACACACACACACACTTTTTTAAAGGACCTTGTTTGAGAAGGAAGATTAAAGAACTCACTAATTTCTGCAAATAACAACATAGTTTGGAATAATGTTAAGGCTTTGAATTTCAATTTTAATGAAAAAATTATCATGGTTCATATAAAAAACTAAAACTAAATTTAAAATTATTCTTTTCAAATTCTATATAACACAAATTGCTAAAGTATACTGTTACAAAGAGAGTGAGATTTTGACGTAAAAATATGCCCAAGAGTATTTTAACCAAACTTAAACTGATTTATATGCTTGTATAAAATAATAAACCTCATGTTCACATATGGAATATTCATAATATAAATTTCTCAGAAATGCTTTGAAATTTGCACCTACAGATGTTTTCCAGTTGTCTAGAAGATTAATTATGTAAAGATATGGAAAATTAATATATTTGACATTACTCTGATATTTAATTACACTAATTGAAAATAAATGTAAATTAACCTGATCCTTTGAAAATCAGTGGACAGGATCCTGCAAAAAAAAAAAAAAAAAAAAAGAAAGAAAGAAAGCAAAGCTTAATAAAAGAGAGAATTGGTTACATAGAAAGACATAAATACCTAAATTTATGCATACTTATGTACAAGTAACACAAATATTATAAAATAGAGAATAGTGGAAGTGGCTGTATCATTCCTACCTCTGGTAGTTATAAAATGTGAAAGTGGGCTGTGAATATATTACAAACTTCAAACAAGAAAATATAATACTCATTGGGAAATAACTCATAAAGTAGAACTTTGTCTTACCTTTTAACTCCCATATATTTAAAATAAAATTTAACAGTAAAAATCTTAAATATTCTTAAGAAGAGATTAAAGATAAATGACACTATCTATTCTTGGAACAGTTTCAAAATTCAAAATTCATGAAGTGAGAATTCAGCATTGCACTGTTATTGCTGAAAACAAAACCGATAGCATCTTCCTTCACTGTTACCAGTGAACAGATACATAGCCTAATTTGTACTAATGAGACAATTGATTTGCTCCACATATCTTAGACGTGAGCTACATGTCACCCCTGTTTAAGGCATGTACTTACAAGAAGTTGTTGATACGTTATAGAGGGTACAGTTTAACAAATGATAACTAACACATAGCTGGCATTTATTATAAGCACTGCATAGTCCCAGCACAGTAGCTTCAAAATTTACTAAAATAGGCATGGTGCTTTATATAATTTCCTATGGCGAGTTATGCATTTTCCCCCGACAGAGGAATCAATTGAAGTGAGAAATTCAGTTGCTGAATGTCATTGCTTGTGGTGTATAGAAGCAAGGATTGATCTCAGACCAGATAAGAGCTGGACTACTGAATCCACCCAAGCATCTCTCCAGGCTGTTTTACCACAGACATCGAATGGCATGGTTTTGGGTCAGTTTTGCTCATTTGTTTCTCCTTGAATGGCATACATTGACTTAAAGTAAGCATTAAATAAACCATTGTCAGAAGCCTGAATATTTGATGACAATACATTGCACAAAGAACTAAGAAAAGCAATGGTGACAAAACAAACAGAATTGGGCCAACAAGTTGGTTTAGGAGGCAAAGGTACTTGCTTCCAGGCCTGATGATCTGAATTACATCCCCAGAAATCACATTAGAAGAAAAGAACTGACTCCCAAAAGTTATCCTCTGATCTAAACACACACACACACACACACACACACACACACACACACACAGCGAGAGAGAGAGAGAGAGAGAGAGAGAGAGAGAGAGGTGGGATGGAGGTCAATTAATCAATTAATAAATAAATAAATGTAAGAAAAAATAAAAAGCATTAACACCCAAAGAAAGTTTACGATGCAGTACAGAATGTGGAGTAGAAGCTCCTAATATGAAATACAATTTTAAATGTATTATCTTTGTCCAGGAATAGCATGTTAGCTGCCATGGATAAACTTTCTGGAAAACTGTATGCCTCCTTACTTTACCTGCTTTTATTCTCCCATCATTGTCCTTATTATATGTGAGTTATATTTTAAGAAAATCATGTTTGTATTTTCAAAATATGAAATTTCAAATTTCATCTAGAAGTATTTAAATATTCTCATTTATATTTAAGAGTTCATACATTTGTCTGTAAGATATTTATCTTGATTTAGGATTTTTATTAATATTTTATCATAATTCTGTCTCATTTTAGACTTCAGATGTCAGACACTCTTCCTAGGGGGTCTATCAGAGCATATTAACTCAAAGGAGAGAAAAGAAGATATTACTGGGGACCTTTCATTTCCACTTGGAAGCTCTGTTCTATTGGTTTTTATGTTCGCATCCTCAGCTACTCTTTAAATCATAAAAATGTCTGTGAACCTTTTAATAACCTCAGTTAAAAACATTTTTATTTATGTAGCTTCAAGAGTCATGGGGAACAGAGACTTCCGGGAAGACTGGCTCAGCCCAGAGAATGAGGAAACAACTAAGAACAAATATTAACCAAATGAAGGCAGCCTGCTGGAGCCAGAGTAGGAGAAGAGGCAAGTTATAAAATGAGTATATTTTTTATTGTGCTAAGAATCCCCTTTTCGCAATGCCCAGGGAAGAAGAGGAAAGTTAGTTAGAAACATCTGCCACTATCACATGGAAAGATTTATGTCAAATATTGTTTTTATACTAAAGGCTTGAAGACCCACTTTATCACCTGCATCAGAATTTGAACTCTTACTTTATGTAATTAATGCATAACCACATGCAAGCACTTTAAATTAAAACTAAATAAATATTACCCTGAATATTAAACTACATGTATCTCTCTTCTAAGAGAGCTTTGCTCAATCATTCTTTAGTGAGCATTCCTTATTAGCAGCAAGTGTTCTTGTCACATAAACCATAAGCGGGCAACCAAGATGTGTGGGCAAACCACAAAATTCCCCATCTAATGAGTCATTTATTGTTTTATTTGTTTCCATTTAGTCTTCAGTTTAATTTTTAAATATAGACCAGGCTGGCATTGTTGAAGTTGACTTGTAATCCCTAATCTCTCTGCCTAACTTCTTGGAGGCTGGGATGACAGGTGTGTACTGACATGCCTGGCTGTTGTCACACATTTTTAATTCTCTATTTCCTATATGACTTATGTGAAGTGTAACTCTTACTCACTACTGCACATTAATTTGAAAGTATAAAGACACAAAGAAAACCCTACTTAATGTGCTATTTTAATAAACATGCTCACAACACCATCTCCAATTTTCCTCAAATTTAAAAATATACTCTGCTTTGCTCTGATTAGTCCAACTGGCACTCCATGTCCTCCCTGAATGTTTCTCTGTCTATTGTATGTGTGTGAACACATGCACCTGCACACAAAATCATATCAATTGCATATTCCTTTGTGTTGTGTTTTCAATTCATACTAAACATTTGAAGATTATGAAATAAATCTTGCTCTCTTATATCTCTAAGTAATTAACAAATTTATATTTGTATCTGTAAATGTTCTTTTTGGCATAAAGCATTTAACAATTAGGTCTCAAAAATAAGATGAATGGAGAGTGAATAGCAATACATAAGGTACCAAGGTCTTGCTTTAAACTACGCAAGATTTCAGGTCAGTCCAATCCTGAAGGCTATTAGACAAAGCCCTATGGTTGGGGAGGGAATGTGTCCTCTGTTTATTAAAAATATCTTTTTTCAAATGTATATGATTGATTAAGGAATTGTATATGTGTATGACTTGTCTGAAGGAAGAAAACAGAAGACAAAGATTTAAGAATTGGCTTTATCTTGCCTAGTTTCTCTGTAGCTCTAAAACTATATCCAAGTGTATATACCTTCTGCCATAGAGGTATATGGCAATAGGGAAATACAATAGTTATTTTTTATATCCCATGGATATTCATTAATAATAAAATTTTTGTCTTTCAGTTCTATTTACTAAGAAAATCCCATAAAATGGTTAAGCTAAAGTAGGAATAAATTTCCTGAGAGAAAAGAAATATATTTTCATTGTTTATTTCTATACATTTATAAAATATTATTTTAGTTTATTGATGTAATCACATCACTGATTAATCAAAGTAATAATCTAAGATCTTCCTTGTTCATATGAACTAGAAAAGCTGTTTATATTTAGATATCCTTTATTCATGTGGATATTTTTAAACTCATATTTCCATGAAAAAAGTTATTATTTCAGCCTGTTGCAGTATTTCAAACTTTCATGATTATTCCTACTATTTAAATGTATAAAGATTCAAATAGGTATATATTCTATATTCACATAAAATCTGTTGCAAGACCTTTATTACTATATGTATATCTAAATTTCTCCAAAGTATTTTCTTTTCTCTTTGTCCATGTAGGACAAATTTGCCCTGGAAAATTGAAGCACTCTTAGATCACTGTCTTGAATGCGCTTCTGAAATGTGTGTCCTTATTCATACAAGTCATCTACTGGCCTTGGGAAGATATGGTTTAGGCAATGAGCTGCTAAAGAGAGTGAAGGATATCATAACTGCTATGGGACAAGAAGCAATATAATGGATATTTAGGTTGTCTCCAAGCTCCGCCTCATTCAGTAACAGAAGGCAGTAAGGCAATTCTGCTGGTACCCGCTTTATTTTCTTCACCATTTTATTTTACCTTTTCTTCCTTATGTACTTGGTACCATCAAGTTAATGAAGAGCAGCTGGTGGTAAGGGGCCTTTACTTGCCGTCTTCGTGTGGAATAGGTCCAAAGGCAAGTGATGTAGAAGAGCATGTGATGTGTCATGGAAGTAACACAAGTGTGGTTTGCACTTGATTATCTTGAGAAACTCAGGGACCAAGGGTCTTGGCACTAAATTACATTATGGGCACCATGCATATTTTTGGAGAGAAAAGCTACCATTGCCATCCAGTGGCGATAAGAATTATTGCATGTTCACCTAAACCCCATTTGTTTTGTTTGAGACCCATATAGAGATGGACAAGGTGTTCTGCATTTTTAATGCAGGATAGGACACACTGTATCTGCTTACTGTCTCTATCTTAGTTCAAGGCAAAATATGTAAATGGTAGTAAGTCTTCAATGATGTTTCCTTCTGTTTGAGTTCTGTTTTCTTCCTACCTTTAAAAGACAGTTTTTCCTAGTTTTAAAAGAATGAATCTTTTAGCAAAGAAGTATCTATCAAATATTTAGGAATTAAGAGGAAAGAACTTAAGTGGACCACAAATAAATGTATATTATAGTATTATAGGGTTTTCACAGACTAAAATGCTCCATAGTACATTTCAGATATACTGAATAGTATGCTATATACAGATATTTTTTTAAAAAGCTCATTTTTTTGTCAAGGTTTTGAACACATTGACACAATTCTTCAGTGTACAGGGGATACAGTTACCATGTGTGTGTTTAGTGATGCAAACTTGTACAAAATCAGGGATGCTTATCATCTCTTCAATACTGTGATAATGTTTTTATTTATTTATTTATTCATTTGTTTACTACTCTGTGTGTGTTTGTGGATGGAGTCATATCATGGCTCATACGTGAAGTTTAAAGGACAATTTTGTGAAATAGGCCCTCTCCTCCTAACTTACGTGTGTTCAAAGAACCAAACTAAGGTCCTCAGGCTTGCATAGTAATTGAAGTGGTACATTTATCCAAAGAACCATCTTCCCAGCCCCATTCTTAAATTTTAGCTCTCTTGCTGTTCTAGTAAGTATTCTACATAAATGTTTTCCCACCTTCTGAATAAGATTTAATGGCAATCTCATCCAGGCTTCAGATTCACCAACAATTTAAATTATCTTTATTTAAAGCAATTTTTATTAAGTGGTGTTTATTTTCTTTTGTAAAGCACACATCTTTCAAAGATCTAGACTGTCCAGCTGACAGCTATCTATTGCTCTGCGTTTTTAAGAGACTTTAAGAATCTTAACCTGAACAGACAGTACATATTCAGCATTCTCCAACCTTTGCTTTCCATTCTGTATGACTAACTCTTAGTCCTTTGTTTTAAAACTCTCTAGACTTATTTAGGCCCTGAGAATTCAAACAGCACTACTGCTTGTTTCCTACTCACAGGGAAAGGTACAAAGACAAATGAGATTGTACAAGAAAGATTGTAGTTAACATGCTTTGTATGGGTGACATTGTTTTCCCAAGAGAGTGAATGAATTTATTAAGTGTAGAGTGCATTTGTATTTTCAATGGGGCTATATACGCACAAGAACTTAAATACAATTGACAGCTAAAAGGGAAAGTAAGCTAACATGAGATTTGTTTTTTTCCATGCCCCTGCAAAACAGTCAGTAGACTTTCTTTGGAACATAAATAACTGTTCATTTACTTTGGACTTAGTGGTCTCAGCCATTTTCAACAAACCAGGATCTGCCAACAAACTTCAAAAAAAGTAAAAATATATTTTAAAAGGCATACATAAGGAATGTGTACATTAGCTGCTTACAGACACATTTTTATTTTAAAAACATTTTCATTAAACAGAATCGAATCATACTCTGAAGTGAATGAAACATCCTCAAGCATATTCATCAGATATAACACTTGAAACATTTTCCTTTTAAAGGAAAAAGTCTTTTCTTCACCTTTCAATTTTTCTTCTGTATTTGATTAACCTTCAGGCAAATAATTTCATCTAGAAAGAAGTCCATCTAAATTAAGATAATAGCGCAGTCCACTGCTGAGTATCCATAGGAATGTGGTCCAGCGTCCACTTACCTCATGCTTGGCCTTTGTAAACTTACCACACTTGCTCCTCATGTTGTGAGTCTGCACACCAAGTTCTCTATGTACAGTTATCTGTGTAGCCAATTTAATGACCTGGTTACTTTATGGTCAATCTTATTTAAAATTCAGGTATGACACTTGCAATTGTCTTCTTCAGTTGCTTTTGGGTTGATATTTGAATTTATAAAGTATTCCTATTATAAATCAATATCATGGTCAGAATTAGCTCTGTGACATTGTTGCCACTGGTAGAGAGATACCAGAGTGGCAGCATAAGTGGCGGAAATCAGAAAGGATGTCATGAGTCACGGGGCATGATAGATCTCAGTTGCATATACCAGGAGCTATTCTTCCACACCTAATATTAACTATTGGCCAGAAATTTTAAATAATTCTTACCTGAATTTCAAGTGCAGAAATAATCCATTTTAAACTTTTACCACTGAAATTTTTCTTTAAGGTCTGACACCTTAATAGGTTATACTTAGGACACAGTCTTACGTTGTCATTCTCTTTCCTTTTAGGCACCACCATTGCCTTCCAATACCTTCCTTCATTTCACTCTGAATCTTTCTTTCCACCCACTCCCATTGACTACAACATTGGAGACACAGTAGAATTGAATATAGATTATATTTTCCAATTTGTAGCTACATTTTAAGAGCATACTAATTACAAGATTGTGTATAAAGAATATGGAATACTACACAGCTATCAGAAACAAGGAAATTATGAAATTTGCAGGCCACATAGATGGAGCTAGAAAAGCTCATTCTGAGTGAGATAACCAAGACTCAGAAGGATGCACATGGCACCTATTCACTTACAGTCGGATTTTAGCTATATAGTACAGGATATCTATACTCCAACCAACCCACCAAAGGGAACAGGAACATAAACTTTTTCATCCTGTCAATGAGACTCTTAGCCAGATCATACCCTTTGTCTGTCTACTGCACACATTCACTTCAGTGGAGAGGAATTTACAATGCGAATTTACACTCAAGGCAATGTGTATACTGGTGAAATTTTTTTAAAAAAAATCACTTTGTAAAAATGTTGTAAGTATACTGATGTCCCCACCCATTGGTTGCAGGTGCCATAACCATACTTTACTGGTCTTGGGAATATCATTCTACTCATTGTACAAAGATTGGATGACACTTAAGCATGACTTCCCTGGACTAATGGAATTTTTTATATTGATAAACTTGATCTCAGTAGAAACAATAAAGATAAACCACTAAGAATTTTAACAGGCAACTGCTACAAAATGAAGAAAGTATCAAGAAAAATTACTTGAAAGACAAAAATAAGCCTCCTTGACTGAAATATTTTCTCAATCTGTACTTTTAAAGAGCTACTTCTAAGACTTACAAAAGCCCTCAAATCATATTTCTCATAGTGTTTAACATGCATAAAGTAGACAGAAGTGAAAATCATTTGTCAAGAACAAAAGCAGCGAGAATTGCTCCTAAAACCAATATTATTTCTTATTTAGGTGTTATTTTATTTGTAATAATTATCATTTTAATTTTTCAGGTAATATAAAAATAATGCTTTTAATTCTAAACCCTGCTGAGCCTCACAAGTAATGAACAGGGATGTCATGAACAGTGCACGGAAGAAGCTAGTTTCTTCAAGTGCACCCCTATCTTTTCAAACTTTCCATGTTTGTTCTCTGGCTCATCGGCCGAATAATAGTTTCAAACTAAATTAATGCCATAATTTCACGGCAACAAGTTTCAGTTAAAAAGCATTATTTTTCAAACCTGTGACTTTTAGTCAACTGCATTTCCAGACTACAGTTTTCAGAACTGGGACAGCAGAGAGGAAGATGTGTGCCGGAGCCCCAGTGCCATCAAGAACACAATGCCATTTTCTATTAGAAGCCTGACATCTTCTCTTCTATGTAATGTGAATAGTCTTTCCTAAAAGTGTACGGTGAAGAAAATCAGAACATTTGGAGAGACTCTAAAGGATTGTTTTTTATCTGATGTTGATAAAGAATGAAAATCCCCAAGCATAATAATGACTGGGTCTTTTTAAACACCCACAGCAATTCTATTCCCATGAATACTCAGTACTTCAAACATGAAGACTTGTCCCACAAAGGCAATTAATGTTTGTCTTTTTGATGTGTGTCGTATTTGTTCCAGCTACCCTTAGGGGACTGAAACCTTAACATTAGCAATAGATGCCAAAATGAAGCAGGAAGGTGCCACAGATTGCCTCTATTCTACAAGATAGTGAAACTTTTATGGCTGGCTTATTATGACTCACTTAACTCATTATATCAGACAGGACTTAATAATGAAATAATATATCAAGTAAATTCAGCAAAGCATGTAATAGAAAATTGAAGAAGCGAGTTTAAGAGAAAAACTTTTGAGACTTTTTGAAGCACATTTGAGGCTTATGGTTTAGAGGGTCTAGCTGTGATCAATTAACACTATTGCTTTGGGACTCATAGCAAAGAGTTACATCATGGTGGAAGCACATTGTGCAGCAAAATTTTTTTATCTCATGGTCAGGGAGACATTATTTAAAGATAAAGAGAAGGCCATAGTTCCATAACCCCTTTCTATGGTATCCTCCAATCATTCAAAGAACACCAAGAACACCCTGTCAAAGATATCCCTCAATCACCTAAAGACCACACTGTAGACTCCCATCTCCTAAAGGCTCTACTAACTCAAGGAAATAATAGTTTATATGATAACTTTATTATTTCAATTAAAGTCTTATTGTTTATTTGTAATGGTTCTATATTCAACAAATAACTAATGATAAAACAGGAGAAATGATGAAATACTGAAAGCTCCCATGCTGTTGTTGTAATACAAGTTTGAAATAGATTTTTGGCATTATTGGGTTTGGGCTTTAAGTAAATAAAATATATTTTATTGACTTGTCTACAAGGAACTCTTAAAGGTGTCTTAAACATTTATGTTTACATATGTGTCTTTGCTGATGTCTTTGCTATTAGTTCCTAAGTCTGTAACTTCATTTTTTCTCATTTAAAGGAGAAATGATTTTGATACTGAGAAGACAACTTTAAAGAACATAGGATAGCACTACTGTCCCTAAAGCTAAGGTCATATACCCAAGAAAATATCATATATAGGAGGATATAATGATCTCCCGAACTGAGATCATAACCCCACTGATGAGGGTTTCAGAGTGATCCAATGGATAGAGGAGTTGGTTCTTGCTGCCATGGCTTTAAGCATCACTTAGACACTGTCTACTGAGAGAACAAGGGGGAAATCCTTCACAAAATGGTGCCAAGGGAACTCATTTGAAATCTGTGAGTGTGCATGTTATGCTAGCAAGCTTTGCTTTGATTGTTGTAGGAGGCTGAGCTCAAGGGAATGGCATGTACCATTGGCTGCTTCCTGCAGCAGTAGTGAATGACACAGAACAGAGTGGAGCCAGAGTGAAAAATCCCATTTGTTTTCCATTTTCCATCATGCATTCAGGAAAATGAACTCAATATTTCCAGGTGGCATGGACAAAATCAATGGAGATATAAACAAGACACTACTATGGGCATCTTTATATTGGACAGAAAACAAATTGGAAAATATTAGGTTAATCACAGCTAATTCAAAAACTGTAATCAATAGACTTTTTCATAAAATGCCTATATAGCCACACTACAAATAGATAATACACATTTTAAAGGCTGGTGTTCTTTGTTCATTAGGTACACCATATAGGACAGAGAGAATTCAGAATTAACTGATACATTGATTGTATTTTATAATAATAATAATAATAATAATAATAATACCTGATAAGTAGGAGATATATATTTTAAGGCAGTACACAAACTTCCATGGAGGTGGAGTTCCGACAAATAGGGTTTCTGAGATGGCTTTAGATGGAACTTCCGAGCCACGACATTTACAGAAGAACACAATACTCTGCTTTTCTCAACTTTGTGGGCTGGTATTTGAACTGGCACTGAACCACAGGAGCCTGGCAATGAAACTAACAAATACGTACAGACACCAGAAGAAAGAAAGGCCTCAAAATTTCTACTACAGGGATGTTGCCTCATCAGCTTAAATTAATATGTGAGAGACATAAACCTCTATTGTCTATAAGCAGCTAGTATTAAGGAATCTTTTTCCTGATATTGTTTAGTTACTCCTCACTAAAATATTATTTATTGGAAAATCAATTAATTAGTTACATATGAAGCAGCATAGACACATTAGTTTAAAAAAAAAACTTTCCCCAGAAAAGCTTTAATACCTCAGAAATAAGTTTTGAATACAAGGATCTTTAACATATAAAGAAAATAATTATCCCCTTAGGATTTGTGATATTAAAAACTATGCCTGTTTTCTGAAAAACAGTTGTTACTGTGCACACAACCTTTTAATGTTCAAAAGAAAGCCATATTTGTCAAAGTATTTTACTCTGCTGTCATTTTTGAAGGTTTCTTTGCTGGCCTCAACATCTGTTCTTGAAGAAGACACATGACCCAAAACAAGATGTGTTAGGCAACGGCTACATGGGGACATATGCTGTCATCTTGAAAACTTTGGTTTAACCATCAAAAACTACATGCCCTTGGTGCTGTGTCTCTACTCAATCTCCCCTTTAAGATAAAGAACTAAAGAGTCCAACAGCAGGGTAGTCAGTACAGAGACCCGTGGAGGAAATGCACTCAGCTGGGGACCTCTTTTCTGTAGAAGATTGCATCCCCTCATGGGGATGCTATGACAAGGTGATGAAGATACAAAGATCCAACTTTGGATCTCTCTGGAAAATGTGGCATTCCCTGCGACTACTGACTGCATCACACTTACGCTCTGTCTCTGTGGTATATGGCTTTCTACCCATCTCTTCTGCACAGTAGAAGAGTAATTTATAAAATAGTTCCTGATTGTTAATTTTCATCTCAAAATGTACTTCCCTGGAGCTGGATCTACATTCTTAATTAAGCAAATAACAGAGCCTCTTTGAAAGACTAGTGCCATTTATTTAAATGAAGTTCTTGAAAAATGATACTTAAGATTCCAAATTGGTTGATGAGGTAGGTTGCCTTTATATCTATCACTTACAGATTGAATAATTAGATTATTAGAAAATTAGTAAATTGAGTTAGGCAAATATTGAAATCATAAGCCAAAGTATAATATATTCTTCTCTAGTGAGTTTGTTATGAATTTTGTGGCACTTAATAATTGAAGTAAATATCAAATCTCATAAAAAACTATCTTTCACCAAAAAACCTATAATCTTAGAATCTTAGGCCCATTTAAGGAGTTTTAATTTTTCCATTAGATTAGTTTTTAATGTGAAGAATTTTACTTTATTGTACTTTTTAATTTACAGATTAAATCAATAGCAAATGAGATATGTAAAAATTATCAAGCAACTGGTTATTTAAATATATATTCCAAATGTTTATTTAATGCCTGTCTCTATATATGTTAGAAGAAACTTTATAGTCATATTTTTGAAGCATACTCTTTAATATGTCACCTGAAAACTGTTAAATGTATAGAAAGTCTTCCTTATACTAAAAAGAAGAGTGACCTAGATTTGAAAAACTTCACAATTTGCTTATTGTTAAAATATCTTTGCCCAACCTTTAGCTTATCCAGATAGAAATAAATGGAAAAGAATATTAGTGAAATCAGACACATAATAGAGAATCCATAGAACATTCTTTTTAATTGAAGAACAAAATTCTAAAGTTGTATGACAATTTATCAGACCAACTATGTTTAAACTTAGTTTATCATTTAAAGGTAACATGTTAATTGTCCCCACAGAGAAGAATCTGATAGCTATATGGTCAAATGAAATGTCATTTTTTTTCATTTTGTTTTGTTGTTTTCTAACTTAATGCAGATTTACCTTTTTTTAGGTACTGGTAGAGTTTTTCAGGATGATAAAGTATGAAAATTACTAAATAACTGTCCTGTTTCTTAAACAAAGTTTAGAAATAAAACTTCAAAATGTTTCTAAAAACTTATTCATTAAACACAAAAGGAAAATTATAATAACTTTTAACTTTTATAATTTTAAGAAACTTTATATTACCAAAGATATAAAAATATACTTCAAAATGGAATCGTAGTTACAATTACAATTGTATCAATTACCAAAATGCTAATATAAAAGTAACTTTCCAAGTTTTCTAAGATTTCGCTAGACTGATTTCCACAGAGGTTACACAAGTTTGCACTAGCACCAGCAATGGAGGAGTGTTCCTCTTTCTCCACAACTTCGCCAGCATGTGCTGCCATTTGAATTTTGATCTTAGCCATTCTGAGAGGTGTGGGGTGGGATCTCAGAGTTGTCTGGAGTTGCATTTCTCTGATGATTAAGGATGAAAACTTGGAATCGCTCTACCTCAAGGCCTAGCCATACCACTTCTGGGTATACATCCAAACACTTCCTCACCAAATCACAAGGACATCTCCGAACCTGTGTTCATAGCAGCTTTATTTGTAATAGATAGAAACTGGAAACAACCCAGATATCCCTCAACCGACAAATGGATAAAAAGGCTGTGGAACATATATGCAATGGAATACTACTTAGCTATCAGAAACAAGGAAATCATGCAATTTGCTGCCAAATGTATAGAACTAGAAAAGCTCATCCTGAGTGAGCTAACACAGACTCAGAAAGATGCACATGGCATTTATTGACTTACAACTGGATTTTAGCCATATAGTATAGGATTACTATCCTACAATCAACACACCAAAAGGAACAGGAACATGGACTTTGTTACTTGTTAGTGGGACACTTTGCAATAGTGGAGCTGCCATGTAGGCCCCCAGTGCAAGAGGAAGCTCTTAGACCTCATATGACTGTTGAACTGAGAGGGGCTGATATGTAGGGACACTCCACATCTGAGGAGTGTGAAGGGTGGGAGAAGGGGGAGAGGGTGGGAGCATGGGAGGTTACACCTAGGAGGGGTGGAGGGAGGGTACTGTGATGGAGATGTAAATTGAAGTAATAAATAAACAGTTTTTTAAAAAGTCAAAACAGAAAGTGAAAGAACAGTAAAATATTTTTTTAATTTAAAATGTCATTTGTTACATACCTATATGTATATGCATATATATTCCTAAGTACATAAATATAACCTTCTCAGTCTATATAATGTTACTTGGATGTATGTTTCAGGTCTGACCATTTAGTATTGATTGAGCAACTAGTGTGCTCTTCCTTTGGGAAGAGTATTTCTCCAGCTTATATATGTATAAGAACAATTAATTAAAAAAAGAGTTCAGGAAATTTCAAGAATACAAGGAGAGGCATATGGGAGGTACTGGAGGGAAGAGAGGGAAGGAGGAATGATAGAATTGTAATCTCAAAAAATAAAAGAAATGCTAAAAAATATTTACACCTATGTAACCATGGAAACCCCAGCAAACTTCCTTCTTTTTCTTTTTTTTTTTTTTTTTTGCTTTTTGTTGTATTTTTGTTCATTCGTTTGTTTGTTTTTAAGAAAGGGTCTCTCTATATAGCCTTGGTTGTCCTGAAACTGGCTCTGTAGACCAGATTGGCCCTGAATTCACAAAGAACTGCCTACCTCTGCCTCCAAAGTGCTAGGATTAAAGGTGTGAGCCACCTTTGCACAGTCAATTTCATATTTTCAAAAATTTGAATATGATTATCTTTTTAAATGTTCTTTTGTGTGTGCATGTGTATTTCTGTGGCTTTATAGGTTATCATGTATTCTTATGTAGGCCTTGACCTCCTCCTGATCCTCTTGCCTCTACCTCCCAAGTGCTGGAATTACAAATGTGTGGCACCATGAAACACCTAAACATTAATAGAAACAAAGTCCTAACTTTATTAAAATCCTTACAAGCAACTCTCAATACAGATCCAGTTCAGTTGAACAAGCCTGCATTTTTGCATTCAAAATACTATCTCCACTACTTCGAACAACTGCAAAACCCAAATTAGTAGGATCTGAACTGAGACTAAATCACATTTTTGTAAGTCAGAAGCCTGAGATGACTAGTGTTCAAACTAAAAGAATCATTGATAGTCTCTCTGCATTGACTTTTAAAGTTTTGAGAGTAAATAAAGGTTGTTCATGTTTTGCATGCAAATGGTACTCTAGTAAAATTCACTTAGATTTGCACTCACCTTACTCAGTAAAATGTCTTGAAGAATTATGTAAGAACAGAAAAAAATTAATACACATTGTTATGAACAATAACTCTAGAGGGAAAACTCCTTTAGTATAATTTGGGACTTAAATGTAAAGGATAGTCACATATTTTTATTCTGCAGAAGAGTAATTTAAATATTTATAAAAACGTGATTTACATGAAAATGCAATGCTGCAGTTCACTTATAGTGTTGTTCTGTGTCCCTCAGACTGGGCTTCTTTAGAAATGTATTTGGAAACAAATTATGTCATGATTCAAAATACAAAAAAAATAAATACAGTGAAGAATGGAGAAGCCTGGAGAGAGAAAAATGGCTGTAGGCTCAGTAGGAAAAGAATTGGTGTGTTGAATTTCCACACACTGAGCTACTGAGCAGACTTATTTAAATCTATTTTCCTGTATGAATTATACATGGTTATCATTGCTGAGGTACAGTGCAAGGTATATATTTATATCCCAAGGTATATATATATATATTTGATAAACTGACAAACATGAAATTCCATTCATTTCTTCAAATCACTGGTTTATTTTTTTTCTTTTACTTTCTGATAATGCATTTGGGTTATGTTAGACTCTGCAAAAAGAGGTGTATGAGAAAGTTTGATCTCATTTTTCACTTTCAGTGAATAATATACCTGAGCTTGGAGCTCTGAAAACAATAACAAAGGGTTTGAAGGTCTCCCTGCAGAGGACCTGGAGGTTCCCTCATGTGCCTGGGCCAGCAGGTGAGCTCATGCAGGTGTTTGCCTGCAGGAAAGCTCTGCTAATTAGGGAGCAAAATAGGCAGTGGAAACCAAACTGCAGGTATTTTCAGGTAAAACTCTGTTGAAGTGACAATCTATGGAATGATTTGCACAATTTCAATAACCAGGAGGTTTCATCTCTTGATGAAAAATGCCCTGCCTGTTTCTAGCATGAAGAAGATATGGAAGTCAGGAGGCAGTAGAGACCCTGGAGACAGATGCCTGGATCAAAATACTAAAAAGAGTAACCCTGAAAAATGGAAACTTTTGCTCTGGTAATAAAGAAAAATGGTCAAGATCAAGTTCATATTAACTCAGAATGAGCCTGTGACACTTGCTAGTAGGTGGTGAGCCAGTAATTTTCCAGTACTAAACAGTAGCAGCTTCCCCTGTTGCCCTGCTATGGTCCCATCTTCTAATGACAGAAATTCTTAGCAGAGTATTCTCATCCTTCATCTAAAGTATTTGTTTACCAGGTACACAAAATACCTTCTGTACTGGGTTAAAGAAAGAGTACTCCTGCCCAAAGAAGCTTTAGTACCTGGGCCAGGATAAGCCCATGGAAACATGAGTTCCTTTTGTTGCTGAGCAGTGGATTCACACATAGGGAATGTCTCTATTGGTTAGCACTATTAAGACCACAATAGTATGATTTATCTGAACATATTTCTCAGGTCATGACTCCTCTTTTCTAAATGACTGGAATCCAAAGTTCATAGAAGGGTAATGACAGTTCCTATTAGTAATTAATAGGAATTATATTGTAGAAAATGGAGATGCATTTTTACAAATCAAAAGACCTCTCTCTTTCTCTTTCTCTCTCTCTCTCTCTCTCTCACACACACACACACACGCACACACACACACACTATTGTACATTCTCAGATTTAGTCTTTCAAGCAAATTGGTACTTAAATTTAAGAACTGACTGCACATTTTTAATCAAATCTTTCTACACACACATAAGTGAATTGTTATGAACATCTAAAGATAGTAAATAATGAGTAAATGCAAGAACGTAGACGCTTGTTAAGTAAGTGGTATCAGTAACCATAGTCCTCATTAGTGAAGAGGTGAATCCTGGGGTGACAGAAACTAGACATGCTGACAGGTTTCTGGGCAGGAACAGAGGTTAAAATGCTGAAGTTTAAAAGGATTATTGAGTAGAGAATGAGGAAATCAAGGGCTATGGTTGATATTCTCATAATGCACAGTATCAAGTTTATGGTTCTGTCTTCTACATTTGAACTTCACTATTTTTCCTGCTGCTGTGATAAAATACTCTGACAGAAGTAATCCAGGGAGAGGACCGGTTTTTTGTTTTGTTTTGTTTTTTGGTTTTTTTTTTGGTTTTTGTTGGTTTTTTTTTTTTTTGCTCAGAGTAGAAGGCCACAGTTCCGTCTATCAAGGGGAAAAGTTGAAGAACTTGAAGCAACTGGTCACATGGCCTCCGCAGCCAGAAGCCAAGTCTACAACAATGGATACTTTCCTAGCTTACAGACTGTTTGCTTTCTCCAAGTCATAGAATTCCAGGATGCCCCATGAGAAAACAGTCCTTTCCTCAGTAAATCTGAGCTTTCTCTAATCAATTAACACTGTCAAGACAATTAATCCCCCACAAATATGTCCAGAGGCCTGTCTCAAGTTGATTCTGGATTCTGTGAGGTTGATGCTATTCATCGGAGGGACTACCTGGCCCAGTACACTCTCATTTTATGAATCATCTTAGGTTCTGACTCTGACTTTGGCTTTCTCACAGTCAGCTGTCCTTCTGATTCATGCACTGTGCTTTGTGTTTGAAACCCTGGAGGGTTGGAGCTAGGCGTTGTGACACGAATGTGGAAAACAGAGAGAGAGGGAAATCTGAGTGGGTAAAGATGACAGGGATATGAGTGGGGGCAAGTAAAGAAACCCCTCTGTGTTTCCACTGTTTCACGGGCTTCTTCATTTATTTCTTAGAGATTATTTACTAATCTGATTGTGCACTTTGTAGCTGTCTGCATCCTGTTTCAGATAAGAGTGCAGTTCATGTGTTTTCTTTCATTTTATCTCAGACCTTTAAAAGTTTCTTCATACAAATGAAACTTACTGATGGAAAGCAGTAGTCCTCATTGGAGCTTTGTAATTATAGAGATATCTCTTTTGTAAACTTACATCTACAGGAACATCAAGCAAGCATGCCTATCTTCCATATTATGTATGAAGCTGTCAGAGTTTGTTATGTGTAATGCATTGCATCTGAAGTTTGTATATTGCTAGGTCCTACAGTTATAAAATATAAAGTGAACATTTCATCTATTACTAAAATGGTATTTGAATAAGTACCCAGAAATGGGAAACACAGTATTTTAAAAGATATAGAGTCCAAAAAGCTTTGTGCACATTAATTTTGAAAAGATTTTAAAGTCTACATTTCTTTAAAACTAGCATGAAAAGTAAAGTCAGCACTAAACAAGCACAGTGAGTATTTTAAAAAAAGAAAGAGCATATGTCACTGGGGTAAAAGGTAGTAAGAGACAAAAGAATAAATTGGAGGGGAGGGAAGGAGGGATGGGTTTGATTAAGATACATATGCACATATGAATATTAAATATTTTCCAATTTTTGAAAAAAGTATTTGTATTAATTTAATATTTATTTAGGTAAGTGAGATTTCTTACAGTTAATTAAGCAATTGGAATTAATTATTAATTGGAATTAATAAATTCCAATATGATCAGGTTGGTTGATCCTTCATTTAGCTACCCAAAATATCAGGAAGAGTAATATTCAGAGAAAGAGCTGTATTGTGCCAAAGACAAGAAATATGGGAGCCAGAGTCAAAAGTTTGCTCAGTGGTTTCTTAGTGTCACCAGACACTCAGGACTTGTCCTTCCTACTTTCTTGATTTGCTCAAAATGTGGTGATCTTCTGTACCTCACATAATGAGTGTATGAACAAATGATGGGACAAATTTCTTCTAATACTTGGATTTCTTATTCATTGCAATAAGCAATCATATTTCCATACATATCTGCCCATGTCTTAATGGCCATGACCCAAGAGGGTACATCATGACCTTCCTTACTGACTAGATAACTTTGGTATTTAAGACCAACAGCTTTGCTTCCCTAATTAAATTCACTGTTCTCTCACTAGGTGATGGAGAGTTGGGTGTAAGTAGAAACTGGCTGCATTCACCAGTATGGCCTCACCAAGGCTCTCCTACAACAGTAAATACTTTATGTTATTTCTGTCTAAAATGTTGTCACTGTTTAACCCATTTATATGAATGATTCATTCATGTAATACATGTTTCCTTACTATGGCAAGTCAATATAATTATTACACAACAATATTAAAAAGAAAAATGTTATACTAATTTTTCCAACTCATTTGAACAACCTCTTGAACATCTAAAAGTTGTTCACGTATTTGTGCATTCCCACATTTCTTTCTTAATTAATAGTAATTGAAAATTCAAGATGTAGCACAAGCTGCATTAGGCATTGTGGGTACAATGATAAGAGAGAGACTCAGGCAATTCTTTGGCACTATGGGTCATGAAATCTGATAGAGACAGATCCACATACAGGAGTGAGAAAAAAAAAAAGAACAAGTTTAGGGTCAGCAAGATGTCTGAGCAGGTATGAGTACTTGCCACTAAGCCTGAGAATCTCAATTCAATACCCAGGTCTTGTCAGTAAGTGTAAAATAAAAGCTAGTGCTGATCATTGGAGACATTGTAGAGATCATAGGTACATGAGTCAATGCATAGGGGCTTCAGTCTCTATCCACAAACTCAAATATCAACTCTCAGAAGTTGTAGTCTTTATACTACTAAAATATTGTCCCATTTTGAGATCCACCATAACTTTCAGCAGATATAAATGCCAACAGATGCTGATGGCTAAAGGAAAAGGCAACACATAGAGGAATAGCTTTCAGGAAAACTGGGTAAAGGTATATGGGAAAATAAGACAAAGGAGGAGGTGTAGTCCTCTTGTACTATAAAAAATAGTACAGCAAGAAGAAGGGAAGATGTGTGATTTGTTCTTTCAAACTAAAACAAAGAATTTATTTATGTGAAAAAATCTCTTTCTGGCGTTTTGGTGTATTCTTTCCTATCACCATTCAATCTAAGGCCGAGGTTTGGTTCACCTTAAACTGAAATAAAATAAAACTGAGTTTGAATCTTGACTTTTCCATTCTTTTGTGTGTGTGTGTGTGTGTGTGTGTGTGTGTGTGTGTGTGTTTGTGTGTCTTTCCAAGTTTTCGTTTGTCAATAAATGAGTTGAAGAAAAAATATGTCAAATTAGCAAAATTTAATAATGTATGCACATAAATATTGCCATGTAGAAAGATCAAAATATTTTTGAAGACAAAATCTTTGCCTTGAACTTCTAGTCTTCCTGTCTTCTATGGAATGCTGGAATTAGCAGCATGTGCTCTCACACCCAGTTTTTATGCAGTGCTCAGGGTTTAGTTCAGACCCTCAGGCATGCGTTCAAACCTCCCCACTCCTGAAAGGCAAGTCCTTTACAATACTGATCTATATGTTGGGTAAGTAACTGCAGATAGTTTAGGCATATCTAAAGCTGTATCTTGGGACAAAGTGGTCAGAAGTTATGATGTAATTTATCAAGACTCCACTGAACTCTTCCTAATTATTTCTTTCTCTACAGTGGGTACTGGCAAATCTAAAATATCATTTGAAGCAAAGGAATGTGCTTTGTGCTTAGATGAAAGGAATAATCAAAAGCATGAAGTATAAATTAATTTCTCATAACAATATATTGTTTGTATCTAAAAGGCAGCTGTTTGTCTGCCATGCTTTGAGCAGCCCCTCAAATACACCCCACCAAGTGGAATGGCATTTCCTCTGTCCTACCCCTTGTACATCTGACCACAAAGTCTAACATCTAGAATTCGCTCCAAACTTCATTATAAAACCAAAATCCAAGCAACTCTAAATCCTATAGTGCACATGACTGATCTATATATATAGGTAGTGAATATGGGACTCAAAGAACATATTTCTAACCATGATATCACAGCACAAGGTGCCTGAGGGACTCTGCATAGACAGCAAGAGAGAAGGCAGTTAGGAAATTACCATGTAGGCACAGATTCAATTCAAGGCATCATTCCTGTGTCTCACACTGATCTTTTTCACACAGCTTCTCTTGGGCATTTGCTCCATGTTCATACAATTGAGTCATTAGCCAACAACAGTCACCTTCATAGATACTAATTGCAATCAAAATTGATGTACATGGGTTTTTTGCATTTTCAACTTTTTAGAAATGTTTGACAGTTTTGTATATAAACACACATGTATAGCAATGTGAATATATTCACCTCTGTCTCCCTCTCTTATCCCCCTCTCACTCCTAGTGACCCTTTACACAGTCCAACTCATCCTTCTGCTCTCTAGCTTCTGTTTTGTTTTGTTCATTTGGTCTAATACACCTGGGCAAAGTTGTGCGTTCAAGATTGTAACAGCCATGTCTTATCTAGAAGACAGTTTAGTCTCCCCATACCTCACACTCTTACTGTATTTCCAGTTCCTTTCCAGGTTCTCTGGGCAGTGGAAGGAGTGAGAGAGATCTTCCTTTTAGAGTTAAGCACCTAACAGTACTTTGGCCAGCAATGAGTTTCCAATAATTGTCATCCACTAAAAAAATAAATAAATAAATAAATAAACATTTAAAAACAGTATTTTCTGCTCAAGGCAAAAACAGCCCTATACCATTGGTATAAATATAATATATAGAAGGCACTTTAACAGTATGTGTATATATCAAAGCAACCCTAGTGGATGACCTATCTGCTAGGCTGAGTCTGTGATTTCTCCAGCTAGATGTCTTGAGGTAATTAATATTCCTTTAATAATAGCTGAAGAATTCCAATAGGAATTAAGACAGAAGATCAATGGTTGCCCCATCTTCTACTTGATACTCCACAAACACCTCATTATAAAAAATTATATGTACCCAGCCTAATAATAATAATAATAATAATAAACAAATCACTAATAAGCAAAACTTACTCAAATTTTCTTAGACATGCATTTTAACTTTTAAACTTGGTTTATTTTGTGTGTATTCATTTTATGTATTCCTCCTGCATTTAAATGTGTGCACCACATCCATGCAGTGCACACAGAGGTCAAACGAGGGCATGTGATCCCTTGGAACTGGAATTACAGGCAGCTGTGAGTCACCACGTGGGTCCTGGGAGCTGAACCTGGGTTCCCTTGGAAGAAGAGCCGATATTCTTAGCTTCTGAGCCATTGCTCCACTCCAGCCCACTTATTAATAGATTTTAGTTTTACTCTCGTGGCACCCTTAATTTTATTTTCTTGTGTCTGAGAAACACTCATTCATGAAAGTGTGCGCATGTGTGTGTGTACATGTATGTGCATGTGTAAGTGTATATGTGTGTGTATGCATGTTTATGTATGTGTGTATGTGTTATGGAAAACAAGAAACATCAAAACTAGCAAAATTTCATGTGGAAATATCTGATACAAATTTCTGTGAGATTTGGCAAGGTTGAAGTTTTTCTTTTATTATGGAGCTGCCCACTCATCTCCCTCGGGGGTTAACATGACTCACTCTGAACTTATTTGTCCTTAGGAATATTGTTTTTCTTGATCTCTTTTTTACTTTGACTCTCTTTGATCTACTTTAATAAATTTAATATCCTTGATTGTTTTTTATCTGCAGATATCCATGGCATCTATTTGTACTGATATGGCTTGTCCCCGGTCTGCCTCTTTAATTATTTTTTACACCATCTGGAACAAAATAGGAGGTTGTAGCATGTGAACTGAGAGGGCTAACTGGTGTTCCTGTGAGAAACAATGCTTTTCCTCATTAATTGCTAAGGCAAGATCTTGGATATTTTTTTCTTGACTAATAGTTAAAAACGAATATTTTTGTATATTTTATTTAATTTTTAATGAAAATTAGAATTTTCTTCATGTCTTCCATGGACTAATAGGCTATTTTACCTAGTTTGAGGTGAAATTTATTTCGTACAGATAAAATTAACTAATACCAACACCATAGTTTAAGTAAAAGATAGGAAGATCATGACTTCTGCATGGAGGAGATACTGAGCTTCACTTAGAAATGAGTTTGATCAACGTAAGAAAATGTACTACACGTCTGTCCATTGTTATCTACTCTCCTGAAATGAGGTTGATGTGAGTATTATTTTTTAATACAGAGTCTCTCACTGTCCTAAGCTCACCAACAAGGTTAAGCTGACTCTCACACAGCCTCAGGGCTTCATCTGTGTCAACTTCCCAGCAAGGGTATTATAGGCAAGTATGTGCATTAAATCATGGTCTTCATGTTTGCATCTTAAGCACTTTAAAGCAAGTGAGCTATCTTCCCAGATTTACAGGAAGCTTTTTAGTGTTGGGTTTTAAACTAAATACAACTTGGAAATCATTGCTTCTTAGTTGACTCTGCAGAGTACCTAATTGGGATGCCAACAGATGAATGTTTAAGGATGCCATTGAAGCCGTTGATGTTCTTAGTAATATTTCAGTTCTGAGGGTTAGCACGTGGCTCTTCCAGTTAGCAGTCTCTTACATCTATAATCTAGTTTGCTTTGACGGAAGAGACATGCATTTATAGTGTTAGGCAGGGAGTCAAAAATAGAAACAATTTGCAGGCAAATTTCAACTAAAAATGAACATGTGAAAAGAAGGCGGTACAAGCAACCTTCTTCATTTGGCTGGAATATATTATTTTATTTTTACAATTAAATCTTCCATGTAAATAGAAAGGTCATCCCCTCCACATCCTTTTCCCCACAGATATGACCATCTATAAGAAAACAACAGATATTTTTAGTTCATAAACCAGACTTTCCCCATCTTCAGGCATCCATTAATGTCCCTTCCAATACTTCAGCATAAATTAAGCACCCCTTCCTTGTTTGCTGATGTGCATATTGAATTAGGAAACAATCTTTTACTAGATACTAACACATACCAGCCTCCTTATTCTAATGAGACCCAGCCAGTGCTTATATAATTAACAACACTCACAGAGCTTACTTAGACAAAGTTTTGTTTTGTTTTTTGTTTTTGTTTTTTTATATATTTTTCTTCATGCAAATACTCTTAAATTCAATTTTACTTGTTGGTTCATTTATTTACATGTGTATCCATCCACTAAACATTTGCTACTCTCTCTAGCCATTAAGATGACCCAAGTCTTCAGGAATATAGTGAGGGATGAAGAAGGAGGAGAAAGAGGAAGAGTCAGAAGAAGAGGAGGAGGATGACAAATGACAGAGGAGGAAAGAATATAGAAGAGAGAGGGAAGAAAGGAAAGGAAGGAGAAAGGGAGGACGGGTGGGGAAAGGGAAGTATTGAGGGAGAGAGAAAGGGAGGGAGAAAGAGAGGAAGAGAGTCAGTGAGGGAGTGGAGGAGAGAGGGAGGCAGGAAGGCTAGATCTCTGGAAAGAACAGCACATTCTGTGGAAAGACAGTACATTCTTGTTTTAGATATATGCAGTCTCAATGGACAACATAAGAAAATGGTCCACATCTTTGCTATAGAAATGTGAAGTGAAACGATTTAGCTATATGGTATATATGAGAACAGAAAGGTGACTTGGATGAGATGAATTTGTATTGAAATGCAATTTAAAACGAGTGTCAGAGTCAGAATAAAACAAAAACATAGAAACCCAAAGGAATTGTGTAAGAAGAAAATATACTCATCAAAACAGGTGTAAATAGAATTGCTACTTTAGGAAGTGAAGAAGTTAGGGTACAGGTGATACAGGTATTTGGATAATCTCCCCAATGTGGTAAGTTACATTTCTTTTATAAACTCCAGTGGCCTTTCTCTCTGTCTCTCTCCCTCTGTCTCTTTCTCTTTCTAAATTGAATATTAAATGCATGTCCCTTTTTTTCCCTAAAATTTTGCAAGGTTTTCTGAATTGCAACAGTTTTACTTTTATTTGCTTATATTATCTACCGTAAGCATGACTGATACTTTGAAATTCAGCTTCATTGTTTCTGGAGACTGAGTATACCCTTTCAACTCTATATCCACCAGTACATGAGAAAGACAGCAACTTCTGCTAACAATATTCCCCTTTTAGAGGGCTTTTTAAAATTATTAAACCCCTTGGGCCACATTAAATGAATATTATCATCAAGAAGAGCTGTGATACACACTGGTTTTAACTTAGTGCCTGCTATTTATAAGGGCAGAAATTATGAACTATGTGATTTTATGATTGCTTGGAAAAATATAACTTCAAAACACAGAGACAAGGAAGTTAGCTAGTTAAACAATTAAAGATGTTGTTCAATGTATTTCTTTCTGGTCCCTAGAGAATATAGCATAAAGTAAGGATGACTAAGGGCTGTATGTCCAGGAAGTCATATGAGGAATTCTTGGTGTTAGAGAAATAAAGATTTGTTGAGAAAACTACCAAACTCTCTAAACCTCCATTCATGGCCTATGTGAAAAATTAACAGCATCTTTCCCTTTCTTCAGGGACATGGTGAAACTGTAATAATGACACAGTTGTGAACAGAGAGTGCCTTGATGTTCTACAGTTTTGTTTAAAAACAAAGACACCAACATCTGCTAACAATAATTCATATATATATATATATATATATATATATTTCTCCTCCCCATATTTTCATGATCAGTAAGACAAAAATGTGCTCTGTCCTTACCAGAGAAACAAAAATTCTTGCATTATTTTTCTGAAAAATAAAATTATCACCAAAAAGCAAGAAAATGTGACCATCATCAAAGCAAGGTGAAGAGCGTTCTGGACGAGTGTGAGCTGAGAACAGCTCCTTGTACCTTCCCTAGTTACATTCTGATATCTTCACTATTTGTATCTGCTCTGTATCGATATTACCCTGGCTACTTTATCTGTCTCTTCATCTTTGAAGTTTCATCTACAAGGAGTTACTTTATCAGGTGAACTTAAATTTCAAACCCCTAAACCTGCTACAAAATCAAATTAAAGTAAAGATAATTTTGTTCTGGAAACGAGTGTCATCTGTAATTGCCACACAGATGGGGGAGAGACGCCCTAATTTTAAGCCCTTTGTTATGAATCCATATCTTCTCTGTGAAATCAGAATGTCAGTCTTGCGTTCCGAGGAACCAAATAAAAATAAATGTATCCTGCAGTTAGACAGGATATGACACTGAGTCAATAAGGCATTGGAGTGTGAAAAAAAAATCACTGTAAAGGAAAAACGGATGAAAGTAATATTGGCTAACATTTTCTTATTATTAGTGTTCTTTTTAATATGAAGTATTTTATGCCACCTTATATTTGTTCAACGCCTCATGACCAGTAAAATATAAAAGTATCCTGAATTAGAAACTCGCATAGTGTAATTTAAATGTTCACTTTTAATTTGTTTATTGACTTCTCTCTTCCATGGATTGTTTGCCTCAGTATATAATTTGATGTTGATTGCTTTTTCTTAAAGAGGAAACATTAAATAAAATCACATTGCTTTAGCTGTGCCCAGTTATGAAAGCACAGGCTGAGGTGCTTTCAATAAATTCTATATTTTTATATGGAACTCAATACCATAATGCTACTATATTTTATACTTATGAATGTTTAAAAACAAAGAAAACAAGTTTTTTTTCCACTATGGTAAATTTCAGTACTGAAAAAATATTTAAGTTTTTAAGTTTAATATGAAAGCAATTGTTTTACTTTATGGTTTGGTATTTTCATGTTGTAGCTTCATTATTCATAAATAAGTCACTTGAAACTTTCAGATTTTTATTTTTTCTGCACAAAATTTTGAGGAGTAAGTTCATACAGATAAATTATAGAACATTTCAAAGATCTCATCAAATGATTTTAATTTATTAGAGTAGTTGTTACATGAATTCATTTGCAGTTTTTCAAGGCAACACTCTGGCTATTACCTAAATAAACCTCCACAACAGTATTTGCTGTTTCAGAATTGGCCAACTTTACAGATACCCCAGTTCTAAAACTTTTATATTAATTTTAGCAATGCCTTGCCTTCCTTAAGACAAACAATACAATACAGGCTTACAAATCACTCTCTGTTTTCTATGAAGGACAGGTTCGAAGATGTATTAAAATAATTCAAGAGACCAATAGTATTTATGTCATTAGCGAACTGCACTATGTTTACAATTTTTCCAAATGTACTATGCATTTTCACAGCCAACAAGAAAACTGACCATTTGTAAGATTTTGCAGTCTTCTACATCAACCTCTACATTATTTAAATGCTTGGGTCTTTGTGTGAAAAGGGTAGAGCCCGTGATACATGAGTGTGAGTGTGAAGTACAGGTGAGCTTGAGTCAGTGCTAAGGCAGAACATGAGTACTTGTCACAATCATGAAAGTCATTTATTTACTTACTCATCCAAAAGACCTCAAAAGCACTGCCCCAGTTCTAAATCTTTATGAACCAGAGTATTTTCTGCTGGGATAATGTAATATCACTGACAGTCATAGGAATAGAATCACAAACAGAACTGAGTTCTACTAAGATCATTGTTCATACCAATTAAGTGCCTGACTTTGTTCGCTTACTCACAACTATGAGGAAAGAATATTTTGTCTTACTCAAAAAAAAATATGATTAAAGCACACATACCTGCATCTAATTTTTAAAAGGGTGATTAAAAACATTTATCCAAGAGTCATGTTATTCTAAGTACAGAGGAAAGATTGGGATTGGAAACAACCTTCAGTGGAGGCTAAGCCACTGTTTCAGTTAATAACTTGACTTAAATTACAAAAACTTCATTCTGAAAAATGTGGTATGGATTTTTGCATTTGGAGTAAGTTAAGTTATTTTGAGGATTTGAGACAATGAAACTATGAAGTATGCGCAATCCCTTTGCTTTATAGGTGCATATTACAAAAACAATAGTTAAATTAAATTAGTCAAACCAGAAAGATTATTACCTTAAATAAAAATACGTTTTTCTATGTATAGAAAGAATTTAGAGACAAATATAAGAGTTGAACTGAGTGGACATAAGCTAAAAACTAAGAATCAAAACAAAATATTTTAATATTGTATATTTTTTCAGATTCACTGATTTTAACAGGAATAGTTTAATTAGCATGTACCATGTAAGTACATGTAAAGAACAGATGTCAATTAAGATGAATAAACTTATGAAAAAATATTTTCATTGACTGCATCAAAGGAATAATTGGTCTATTAGTTCAATAGTAAATTCACTTCAAAAATGATATGCAATATTACCTTGCAATACCAATGTATAATATACCATTGATATGCATTAATATCAATAATAAACTATAAAATTTTCAAGGTATATATCATTTTAGCAGTACTGAAAGTTAGGGGAAATAGCCTTGAAATGTAAACTCTAATATAAAATTAATTTCCTAAAAATGAAACAAAACCTAAGTTGTAGTCTCAAAAGGGAAACCTCCTTCAGACTTGAGTTTTTACATGGGTTAATTCTGCTCAGGAAATTTAAACAGTATCAGACCCAGGCATGTTGACTTTTACAGGAGAATGCCAAGAGGAATGTACATCTCTTGAATTTGCTAACTAAACACTTTACTGCAAGTATCCCCATAGGCAGAAAGTTCTCAATACAATTACTTTCTGTAAAAATGCCTAACATATGTGTAGGAAACAATAATTGCATGTGTATTTATATACTATGTGTCTGTTCATTTCCCTAGGACTGGAGTTATAGACAGTTTTGAGCTTCCATGTGGGTGCTGGGAATTGAACCCAGGTCCTCGGTGGAAGAGTAACTAGTGCTCTTAACCACTGAAATATCTCTTTAGCCCCAGAAGATCTCTTTTCATGGGACTCTTCCTCTCCTCCAGTTTTTACAATTTTGCACTCCCTAGAATCCAAGAATCATCTCTTTATCAAGACACAACACTGAATAAGTGTAGGTCCAAGTCTGAAGCATGGCATTGTGTTATCAGAACTCAGGGATGTATATATGGAAATAGATACATATCCCCAGTAGAGAACACCAGATAGCTTTATTTTCATTGCTTTAAAGTTAAGATCAATCCAAAGTACACCACAAATAAATTCGCAGGCAATGTAAGCGTTTTTCATGCTCTTCTAGTGGGGAATGGGCACTGTGGTAAAATGTCCTGTCTTATCATGCTGTAGCAATCATTCACTTGAGATTGAAGTTGAGGAAGTAAGGAGTGGAATCACACACTAACCAGACCTAAATATACATTGCAAGAAAAGGCTAAGTCACTATAGGAGAGTGTGTCCACCTCCATTTTCAAAGGGACTCTGGAGTAGAAAGGAAGGTCTAAAAGAGAATCACTCTTCCTACATCTCTCAATTCTCAATGTTTGTGTTAGAAAGGGAAGAAGTTAGTTCTTTGACCCTTACTATGACCCTTACTACAACCTGCTGAGATGACTTAAGGATGTCATCCCAAGGCACCTAAAATTTCAATGATGCCCTCAGATTCACTTTTCTCTAAATGTCCGAAATTCTAATTTCATATTTTTAATTTGAGTTGTTCTATGCAGAACTCATTCAGTGCTTTTCCTAGGAGTATCATTTGCCGCATATATATCATTCGGTTTCATTTTATTGTCACCAAATTATTTTTAGTTAAACATTCTTCTATAAACTGCAGTTAGCTAATGATGTTACTACTCATTTATTTTCTCATACACAATTGTTTTCACAGTCATAAGCAATACTGATTCTTATTGTAGTGCAAGAAATAATTTAAAATTTTGAGTTCAATACTTGATAATTAACCTGTCCATGCCTAAATAGTGAAAACATAAAGATTTGATTTGGGTAAAATTGTATCATGAAGTTGATCTTTCACTATGTCAGGTGACATGTTTGTAGGAAAAAGAATCCAAAGTTTGGAAATTTTCTTTTAAGATAAAAGAACATGGGTGGATTCTGCCCCTTGTATAGATTTCCACAAGTTATGATTTATAATTTTCCTTATCAACAAAAATAATCTGAAAATGTTGGGTAGGGAAGGGAAACATCAAAATAAAATTATAAGCAATAATAATTGTGGAGAAAAAGGACAGTAAGTGCATCCTTGAATGGACCACAATTTAAATATCCAACTTTCTTTTTAAGCAGTGTTCTTATCACTGCTGTGTGTGATGTTCAGCTAATTCTGATATTGAGCTTTATGTTTTCAAAGCATAAGTTAGCAAACACCATCTAACCAGACAGGTACACTTCTCATTGGTTTGGTACCAACCCCAAGAAAATTGAATCCATAGCAGTGTAAAACAGGATAAACCACAGCCTTCATGGAGGACACCTTGTGTCAGTCACTGTTCTCAGTAGCAGTTAAACAGAAGTACAGGTATTGTTTTGGAAACAGAATTGAACTGTTTGATTTCTTTTAAAACATTTTAAAATCAGTAATTCTATGATTTCTGAGTTAATTTTAAAAAGTTGTAATAGAATCACATTTCATTACAACCCCAAAGTTAATGTTTTATTTTATTTTTAATAGTCTCTAGCTAGGATGTTTTTAATCTGCAAATGAAAAATCTCCATATTTTCATGCTCTCTATATCTCTCTGCCTCTCTTTCTCTCTTCCCCTCCCTCCCTCCATCCTTCTCCCATTTTTCCTTCTACTACTCAGAAGAAAAAAAAAGCATATAAAATTAATTAGCAAAGACAAGACTAATAGGTTGATTTTGTTTTAAATATGGACAAAATGTGCACCTATATTCTCAGCAACAAATAAGTGCATTGCACCATGCATTTGCTTTGACGAATTATAAATACAAGAATGCGAATGTTGAGTGGGGGAAGAAGGAGGGCAACAGCATGCAAGTGTGTGCTAACTCCGAGGAGGCTGGCGCCACAGTAAGAAGGCCCTTGGAGGGACAACATATATGGGCACTGTGAGTGGCAATCTTGTGAATCATACTTCTAAAGTGTCTCACTCCACTGAAACTGGCAAGAAATGTTTGTCAAGGAAGATAGGAGGGAGAAACGGACTGGCTATGTTTGGTGGCAGTCACGCACATCTTACCTCTCACCCGGCAATGACCTTCGTATGTTTTCATGTTTATCTAAAGAAAGATAAAAGGTATGATTGCTCAGGAATGAAAACAGGGTTAACGTTCAGACAGAGGAAAGCAGAAACAGCAGTTCAAAACTATGAGGAAAATGTAAACCAGCCTTGAGAAGCATTTGACATTGCCTCTCTCTCTCTCTCTCTCTGCAGAGGTCATGGCTTTATTCTATTGAAACAAATAGGATAGACCCAGCAGAAGGTTTTGATCATGGGAACCATAGCTATCCTAGGTGTATGTCTTACTGTCAGAATTTGTAAGTTCCTAAAACTAACAGCACGCTTCTATGCTGGACAAATGGCTTCGAATTTCTGAGGCAGTGTCATATGTTCCAGGACGGAGAAACAGCAACTAGTGAAAACACAAAGATTTGATTAGGATAAAGTATGCAATTTTATGTTTTACTGTAAAAGGGATTAGAAGAAGCTCTAGAAAAATGTAATGAGGGGCAACTGCAGAGCCTTCTCTGTACAGTTTTAATGACAGGAAGCTGAAGCAGCACAAAGCCTTTGCTTAGAGAAACTCAAGGCCTATGTGCCTTTCAACCAGAAACCTTGAGGTCTGAAGTCATGCACACTTCCGGTGCTCAGTCACAATGAATTCTGACCTTCATTTCCTTAAGAAAAGTATTATGAAAGAAAAAAAAAAAGTCAAGATCAAATTGCTAAGAAAAAGCTTATGGGAAATTCACAATCATGGGAATAGATTGTGGCATATGCAAACTTGCCCCCACCACAGGTTTTCCATTGAGGAAGAACCACACACAGAAAGGAGTAGTTAAATTAAAAAAAAAAAAAAGATCAATGTGTCATTTAACACAAAGTAAATCATTACTTTCTTGTGGGTTGCACTACCTTTCCACTGTCAGTTCTATTTCCCATCATGCCCTTGACCTTGGAGGTCAGCTGTCATTGGAAGATGAAGCTCTGAATAAACAGAGAACACCCTCTGGTGTCTCTTATCTCTGCATTTTGCCTCAAATCTCCGGGTGGAGTTTTAAATTATTCATCCTCTAGTGCTCTCTCGGAGTTACACATCTCCATCATGAACTCCCCCTTCCACCTCCCTATTTGTGAGTGAAGGCGGTATCCTTGGGAACCTTATCAGAGATCATAGATTCAGGCTCCAGAAATGAAATAAAAGAGGAAATTGGCTGTATTAGCATAAGAGGAGTCAGCCTGGAGTTGAATACACACATCACCCGGGAGCACACTGGCTTCTCTTATCAGCAGCTTTTGATCACCACTTTCTTTATATATATACATACATTCTTTAATTCCATCCAGCCCACCTCTTTGTTCCAACTCATATGAGGGAACATATGAAATCAGGGCAGATGGCACAAAGTCCTGAATAGTTTTCAACACTTCCAACCTTTCCTGGGCTCAAGAAAAGTAGCATAAATAAAACGTTCATTTTGAAGATAGCTTTTATCGTTGAACTCCTCTCTCCTACCCCCAGGAAAAGAGTTGTCATTTCTATTGTAAGAAGCTGGGTTGTAAATAGTTAAAGTTTGATTTGAAGGGTTTTTTTAGGCAAAGCCAGGCTATCCTTGAGAAAAAGAAAGGAAGATAGAGTTTACATACAGCAGTGACTTTCCTTTCTCTTTGGGTGCAGAGGAGCAGCATACTGTCAGTTTTTTTTAACAGCACTTTATTTTTTTTTCATTTTATCTCTTTAAAATTATTCTACCAGATCTTCTCTTGGAATATATCCTGATTAGGGTTGCTGGCATGGTTTATTTTATCGCTACAAACACTGTCTATGAACTGCCATTTTCAAAGATGCATTTCATTAAGATGTTGTCTAGCACATGGAACTATGACAATAACAAATGCACATGCCATTTACGTTTATTTTCTAAGTTTTCTTTATAACACAAGTATCACTAAATGTGTGTCAATACATTTTTATTTCATGTTCAATATTTCACCCTGATCTCATCTAACACCTTTTTGTTTTTCTGGAAAGAATTATTGTAGGCAATAAAAACATATGACTTTGATACCTGAGACAAGCTTGCTAAAACTTTCAGATATCAACTTCAAAGTTTTATGGTTTCAGAACAGATGGCACATTAAATATTCTAGGTGTAATAGTGGTTGATGAGTGATTCTATCATTTATAGCATATAAAATGCTTCCTACTCCAATAGCACAATAGTGATTAGTATTTTTTTCCAGCCTGCTACAAGTATGGGGAAGAGATGTTCCACTTAGCAGTTTTCAATGTTCTTGTTCATATTTATTTTATGCAATCATCATGATACAATGTCATAGCAAATGTGTTGTTTGTATCTGCATCAGTAATTTAAAAGGGAGATATTAGTTCTTGGATTGTTCATATGACTTGTAGATAATCCAGTGAGAGATGGAGGCAGTCAGGATTTACTCAGTCATTCTTATACTAAGGTCTGTTCTACAGTTTCACTCTTCTATTGTAAGATGAATCATCAGAAGAGTGATCACTGTCATTTCCCAATCATGCACAGAAACTGGTGAGTAACATAATGATAAACTAAAAACTCAGAGCTAGGTTTTGGCAGAATTTCCAAACTGCCAATCATGGACTCCACTTCCTTCACAGAAAGATTCCTGATCTTTGATATAACAGATCTGCTGGGCTATTTCAACTCAAAAACAGAACAAAGCGTGTTAACTGAAGTGAACCAATATTTTCATTCATCCTGGACAGTGTTTTGATGGCTGAAATAAAAAGGAAAACAAGTTATTGTTATAGTATACAAATTCCATTAATCTAATCTCGCTATATAAGTAGAAATGTCTTTTCAAAGCCAGTGGTGAGTTAATGAGATAAGTTACCAGGAGTCTACATATTTCCCATAATCAGCTATCTCACTGGTGTTTTCTCAGGCTCTATTATGTACACAATCAAGAAATCCACTACACAAGGAGAAAATCATCAAGGAAGTAATTTTTATCAATACACTATCTACCTATCTCTTTAAAAGTGAATACTATAGTTAAAAAGTGCTAAATCAAAAAGTGAAAACACTCTGCCCAATGCTTCACAAAACTCTGTGCTGAATAAGCAACTGGTTTTCAGCCATTCTGATTATATTTCTCTGTACATGTTAAAGTTTTATTTTTGTGGGCTAGTGAGGTGGCTCAGCAGTTAAAGTGCTTTTCAGCAAGCCTGACAACCCTAGAAGGATCCTGGAATCCACATGGTGGGAAAAAGAACCAACTCAATTATCCTTTGGTATATGAAATTGCACACACACACACACACACACACACACACACACACACACACACACACACACTTGTACAAGTGAGTGAATGAGCAAGCAAAAAAGAATAAGAAATCTATTTAATTTTTTAAAAATTTTATTTTTTACCACTACCTATCCCCTTAAATAGAAACATCTCTCTCTCTCTCTTTCCCTTCTTCCACCTCCCGCCCTCCCTACCCTTCTCCCTCTCTCTGTGCGTGTGGGTTGTATATGTAAATACAAACTAGGCAGAATAGTATGCGGAATTTCCTGATTTGTCATTTTTGCCTTCCTCCACTGGACAGGGTAGCTTCCTAAGCTTGGAGCCACACATATAGCCAGCAAGCTCCAATGATTCATCAGTCTCCAGCCTCCACAAAACTTGGCTAACAGGCCCAGATATGGCCACACTCAACTTATTATTTGGATATTGAGTTCTCAATTTGGCTCCTTACATTTATGTAGCAGGTAATCATGCCCTGAGCCATCTTTTTAGGCTGAGTTTCAATGCTCAAACAATAATACTTAATGCTTACTGAGCAGTTACACTGTAGATGTTCAAAGGGTTTGTATGTTAGCTCATTCATTTCTTAAGTCACCAGATGGGAACATGAATTGTTATTCATTCCATTTTACAGAAGAAATTGAGTTTCACAATATACTTCAAAAGGATTTTTAAAATTGGGGTTGCAGAGATGACTCAGCAGTTTAGAGTACTTGCTCTTGCAGAGGACACTGATTCAATTCCAGAAACCACAGGCTGGCTCACACTATCTGTAACTCCAGTTACAGGGGATCTGTTGCTCTATTGTGGCCTAGAGGGGCATCAGGTGCATGTGTGGGTATAGACATACATTCAGATAAACCATTAGCATACATAAAAATGAAAATAAATCTTCAAAAGACAATTACTTAAAATCCACTTTCAGCCTATGAAAAATATAATCTATGTTCTAAACAATATATGTGGCAAAATATATTTAAATTGATTTTCCTATTTTTAGTAAAATGCATGTATATGAAAACTTCAGTGATTGTGGATGAGAAATACAAGCCATCAGTTGGTTTTTGGCTTTCATATCTGTAAATATTTTGGCCTCTTACTATTGATCACTATTGTAAGACTGGGTGGGTCTTTCTTATTGAATTAAAATGATCTAGACATTTATTTGCATTGCTATTTTGAGATACATTGTATACTAAAATTATCCCATGTAATATGCAAACATAGACCTTCATTTCTTAGCACTGAGTTTCCTATTATAACAAGGCCTTTAAAAAGATTGTTAAAATTGGGGTCAGATTCACTGACCTGCCTGATAGGCTCCCAGTAGACTGCCTTGATAAGCCATAGTTTCACCACAGAGCTTTGGCTTCATGACTTCTGGACAAATCATAGTGACTCTTGAGGTTGGGCTCTCAGCAGAAGTTTTCCTTCGTAGCTATGCTATGTGTGAACATTGGTGAGTAGAGTGATGACGTCATCCTATTACATGCCCTTGCATGTTGAAGGAGACACACAGATGACCACTGTTGAATTGTAGAATGCTATATACTTCTGAAGAGGTGACATCTAGTTACTTATCCTACCACAGATGAGCCACAGACTTGGGAAAAACCTGAGAAGTTAGTACTGGTGATGACAGAGTAGGACTTAGAGAAAAGCTTTGCTAGGTTAGAGATGAGAAGAACGGCTCAGTTTCTTCTCATAAACATATTTGGAAAAAATAGTGGAACATTTCAAAGTTACTTTAGTTTCTCTTCATATCGTATGAACTCTTTGCATATCACTAAAGGTTGCTGGGTCACGATCCAATCTGCCATGCTTACAAGACACTTTCCAAACTTCCAACTAGGGAAACAGTGTTGGAGTAAAGATGGCTCACATCAGACTTTACTTAACAAGTAAGTAAAGTCAAAGCTTACAGGAACTGGAAAGAGAATTTAGCCGTTAAGAGCACTGGCTGCTCTTTTAGAGGGAAGAAATTCAGTTCTCACAAACCATATTGGGCAGCCAAGAAACCCTGGCACATCCAGATCCAGAAGATTCAACATTATCTCCTGGACTCTACAAGCAACCATCCTACACATCACTGTGCATGCAAGTGTGTTCTAACACACACACACACACACACACACAAATAAAGTAAGGGATAATCTCAAAAAAAACCTTTGAAAATGACATGGTTTAATGCTTCTAGACAATGGATTTTTCATTAATACTATGCCAAAAATTGATTTTTTCTAAATATATTCTACACTAACTTTGGAGACAAAACCACTTTCCCATTCTTCTATATGTATATTCATATGTTCATATAAGCAACTTATTAAGCTACAATGGCGATATAAAGCACTACATACATTCAATGCACAGAATTTGATGGGTTGGGACTTGTTCATGTGCACACCAACAACCAGTTAAACAGAAATTTCTATGATTCTCAAAGTTTTTTATGCCTTGTGTGTGTATGAGGAGGCTTACTACAAAATAAACTTTATTTAGCAAGGTTTTTTTTTTTACATGAAGGCAAAATATTTATTTACATGAATAAATCAGTGTTTTAATTAGGGATCTCTATGCTAGTAGGTTAAAATCCTGCAACAGTTATTTATTGCCCACATAGTTCTTAAGCTCAGATTCAGAAATTGTCTTTTGGCTGCCCATGCTCCTTCAGTAGCTGACATTTGACGTTTAACCTCACCTCTAGTTAAACAGAAAAGAAAAGCTATGGTTTCTTTAAGAGGGAAGCCAGCTTAAGATAACTGAAATGGGGACATGCAAGGACAAATTAATACAAACACAAAATTTTTTGTTTTGGTTTCCTTTTTTATATATTCTTCACTTACCAGTGTCCAAAGAGCCAACAGTACACATGAGCTTACTATAGAACTAGTCTTTCTTTTTTTTTAAGAGGTTAAAATTGATTTTCTTTTTTTTTCCTTTATTTTTTTATTTCTTCAAGTTACATCTCAATCGCAGTCCCCTCCCTATTCCCCCTCCAGTCCCACCCTCCCACCCTCAACCCTCCATCCTCTTCCCTTTTTTTTTTTCTTTTAAGTTTAAGGTATATCTTATTTCCCCCTACAGTTTCTCCTTTCAGTCCAACAAATGGCTCTTTCTCTTATAATAATAAATACAATACAGTACAACAGAGGTAATTAGGCCACAGTTATGAGGGTTATATGGCTTAATGTACATTCCCAATGACCAGTCCATATGTATTTGGTACCTGACTTTAGCATTTTACTATCTAAACATCTCCATGAGTTTAAAGTTCTATACCTGACTCAACATTCATACTAATTGCAACACAATTTTAAAAGTATCTTCTTAGATGTGTAACACTCTCTTGACTCCTAAACAACTCAAAATTTAATTATGAGACTTTATCTATCTGTTCTTCAATCTAGAAAAGCTCATCCTGAGTGAACTAACCCAGACTCAGAAGAACACATATGGCATCTATTCACTTATAGTAGGATTTTAGCTATATAGTAGAAGGTATCAATACTACAACTAACACACCAAAGGGAACTTGGACATAGACTTCTTATTTTTAATTTTCATTTTTTATTTAATTTTATATATTAGATATATTTTTTTCTATTTTTTAGTCTTTTTTATCTATTGTATGCTTATTGGTTTGTTTGTTTAGTAGTTCTCTCTCCCAGGCAACAAGACACTTTTCACTGATGGTACTGCTTCATAGATCCCCAATGAATGAAGAGGCTCTTGGCCCTCATACGACCTCTCAACTGAGATGAGGGACTGTTATATAAGGACACCCCACCCCAGAGACATGGGATGGAAGGGTTAGGAGGTAAAGAAAAAAAATGAAATGTGATGTTTCGGCCTTTTACTACTAACTGTCATGAACTGTTTAGGATAATTAAGAAATGCAAACTAATGGATATGCAAGCCAGTCATTCTGTTAGGTACTATGACAGCCTATTATAGTTACTTGCTAAGCTAATCAGAAATAAACCTGCTAAGAGACAAGCAACATCTGCTTACCCTAATATAAGAGATAGATAGGGCCTCTTCAAAAACGTCAAGAGATCTGCAGAATATGGCATTCAAAGATGTTTTCGTAACTTTAGATTTTTTTTATATCAAGACATATCAACTCCTGACAGCACCCCCTATTCTCCTCCAAGTAGAAGATGAGCATCGAAGAATCTCCAGTGGGAGATGATTGAATTAGTCGCAAGCCTATCTCTTGGTAGGAAAAGCCCCTTGCTCCAACTGTAGACAGAATGCTGTCCAAAAAGGACAAAACCTGGAAGCAGGTAAGTCGACAGCCTAGCTCTGCCAAGACAGGGTAGGTAAGTCCTTCATAACCCCTGCTCTACAATCAATGTCTGTCAGAGAAGCGGGGCCAAACGACTGAAGATCGTTGCTGTAATGTATGGAGAGAAAATGGGAACTGTCCAGGCAGCCACTGGTATGTCATTTCTTAGTTTGGGAAGCTGCAGACCCTGTACTTCCTTAGCAAGGTTTTTAAGTAAATGGAATAGTGTTTTTTATCTATAGATGCTGCACTGTGTTGCACCTTGACAGAATTGATTCATCTGACATAATTCTAACTCAAATTTTGTATTCACTAACATTTCTTCTCTCTCTCTCTCTCTCTCTCTCTCTCTCTGTGTGTGTGTGTGTGTGTGTGTGTGTGTGTGTGTGTGTGTGTGTGTGT
>CAJQZJ010009351.1:71033-109343 GCA_907164525.1 Lophiomys imhausi
TGTGTGTGTGTGTGTGTGTGTGTGTGTGTGTGTGTGTGTGTGTGTGTAAAGTTGTGGGACTTTCTTCATCTTTCCAGTTTTGAAAATATGACAGCTTTCTTCCCAATGTGCCTATCCATGGGTCATCACTCTTATCCTCAACCAAATGAAACTGCTGGCTTTAAGTTACGTCTTTTGTTTATTAAACAGACATAGATAAAACCATAAAGTGGCATGCCTTGTTCTGGCCCTCTTTTCAAGCTGGATAGCCCTAAACTGCTACTGCAAGGGAAGATATGGGAAGATACGACAGAGAAATGGTCTGAAGCCCAGCTAATGAGCACTACTGATACCCATGGCCGCGAAACACTTATCTGGCTTAAAAGCATATGTAGCAGAAACAAACTGAAAGAGTAAGTTCGAGTTGAGTTTTAACATCATTGCTGACTGATTCATTGCCTGACAAGAGCAGAAAGTCAGAAGACTGTCGCTTTCCATCACTTCCTTCACTCTGACTCTGGTATCCTAAATGTTATGATGATGATGGTATATGACAAGGGTCACTACCATACACACAAATAAAATCCATAGAAAGAAGGCAGCCTACTGGACCACAGCCAACAACCTTACATTGAAAGAGGATGCACAGGATCAGGGAGAGTTAAAATGTGTTGGCATCCAATATGTGTCACACTGAATCCTTATCTTCATGGGGCAGTTGATTTGATTGAGCAGATAGCACTTCTCAACAGGAAGTACTAGGGGTGAGAAGTGGAGAAAAGGAAGAGAAGGGTAGGAAAAGAAAGAAATGTAGGAGCAAAGAAAGCAAACAATCAGTTGTGTTGAATGTGTAGGAGGATGGGGGTGGGGGGTTGCTGTAGTAACTGAAGGGGAAAATTCAATAAGCTTTGGCACATTCTGGTATGGTTGGAGAAATTTGCACCCTATGAGTGGGTTTTTGAGATCTCTCAGGGGCAAAGCACCTGGTTGTCATAGGTGACACATTACCCTAACACTTCTGGGAAATTGCAACTGTCCGTTTCCCGTTTCCCTTAGGATACAAGGCTTAGTGGTGTGTGAGATCAGCTATGCTCTCTTTTCACATGGCTTAGCAGCTATGAAATCCTAGCTAAACCTTGCAGCAGTGTGTGAATGTGTGTTTTTAGGCATGCACATACACATGTGCGTTCTCTCTCTCTCAGTTTTCTCCCTACCTCTCTGTCTGCATGAAGCACAGGTTGTTTGTGGACACCATGAAATTTGCATGATTTGTAAAAGGGTCTCATGCTTTGGCAAGGCCAGTAAACAAAGAAAGCAGCGGTCCTATTCCCAAATCATTGTCTCTGCTCTCCCAGCAGCCCTCCTTTCTCTTCCCCCATTGTCAACCAGATCAACTTCTTTGCTTCCAGTTAAAGCAACAGAATTAAAACACTCAACAGAAATACCTCCCTTTCACACACTGCTCTCCATGCCCTTATCCTCCAGATAGGCCACCCTAGAGTGTGGAGTTTAATTCTCAAACAAGAAGTCTTTATCAACCCATGAAGTTATTAAATTTATACTATGTAGGGCATAAAATCTTTCTATGACACCTAATAAGGTATATATCTATTCTTTTCTTCCTAGTGTTCCTAGGATATGGTCAGTAGGTAGCATTTGTGATTAGCTCTCTCATACTGGGACGAAAGGAAAGAACACCAGTTCCGTGCAAGATGGGATCACAGACTGAGTTTCTTCCTGCCTTAAATACTAGAATTAGAAAAATATTACTTTAGTTACTTGTCCTGTCACTAGTTAAATTAACTGACAGAAGTAAACGAAAGGAAAGGGAATTTTGTTGTGGCTTGTTGTTTAAGGGTACTTAGCAGATGGAGCAAATACATAGCAACTGTCTTAGCCAAGCCCATGACAGGTGGAGTAAGAGGAGTCTTCTCACACTGCTTTAGCAGTCAGGAATCAGAGAGTTGAGGCAGGGGCAGAGATGAGCTGCAAACCTCAATGGCTGGCCCTTAGTGACCCTTCTTTGACAGACATGCCTTCTTTGACAGATATGCCTTCTGCAACAGACGTTCTACATTTCCCCTGAAAACTCTACCATCTATCTGCAAATATTTCAGGGCACGTACCAGTATAAGCCATTTTACACATAAAGCATAAAAAAATAGAACTTAAGGACGTTTCCACACCCTGATTATATGGCCACATTGGGCTGTGATTCCAGTGAAAGCCAATAAAATAAAGTAAGCCTCGAGATCACTGCCAGGGTTTACTATCTTGTGAGTTTTTCCAGGAATAGTCTGGCCAGAGGAAATCAGGTAGCTCAAAGGGATTTCTACAAGGATGGAGCAGATTGGGAAATCAAGAAGGGCAAGGCAATCTGGGTTTCCAAAGAAGAGTAGAGAAGAAGAGAAACACTAAGGGAGAGTGATTCAAAGATATATGTAACATTTACCCTCAGCGTTGACCTGAGGACATGTCAGGAGGGGGGGGGACCCATACAAGACTAAGAAAAAGTAAAACAAACAAAACACACCAAAAGATACAAATGCAAAATCATGAGTGTTTATTTTTTTTTTAAATAGTGTAGCCATATCACCATTGCTTAGGAAAGGTTAGGAAAGATTGAACCTGTTTAATAATAATGCAAGTGGCACAGGAAATCCCTAATCCAACTTCAAGAGATGAATGTTACAAATGATAAAATACACCAGTGTCATTATCAGCCTGTAAATACTAGCTCCCTAAAGATTTCTAATTGTCAGAACCATGGCTATATTTTTCTGCAGCTTGAAAGAAGATCGGCAGATGACAGAAGTTAAAGTTGGGATATAGGGTCATTATTCCAGGTGTGTGTGTGTGTGTGTGTGTGTGTGTGTGTGTGTGTGTGTGTGTGTAATTGTCCTTAAAAACAACAGAGGAAAGAAGAAAGAAGACACATAAATGAAGGAAGCAGGTTCTGGAATGTTATTATGTCTTCCAAAAAGACAGTGACCAAACATCCCTGAGATGTAGGTGGTCCTCAGAAGCTAGAAAAGAAGGGGAAATCAATTCTATTTTTTAAAATAATTTAGAAGGCTAAAGATTTATACAATCTGAAGAGAGACCAGGGTATTAATAGTAAAATAATGATAATAATAATAATAATTTAAAAGATAGCTGGATGCTTTCAAAAAATACAATACATGTGTGACATGCAGTATATAGGCCTCACCATATGATATTATTTCATAAATAGCAAAGGAAGGAATATATCCATTTACTCTACAAGTTTCTTTATATTTTAAGTGATACAGTTTCCTTGAAGCAAAGCTGCAACTAGTGTAACATGGATGTTGTAATCACAAGAGCAACTAAAGAAAACAATAAGCTGATAAGCTAATTAACATGGTAAAGTGAGTCATGATTAGATAATCGAAAAGAAAGAGCAGGATAGAGGGCACAGAGAAAGAAGGGAATGGGAGCAGAAATAAAGATATGCAAACAAATACATAGAAAAACATAAAGGAAACAAGGTTAATTCCTTAGCATATTAGTCAGAAAGATGCTACAGGGTTCAAATCATTTTAAATAACTAATTGTTCTTCAGTTTAGAGAGATACCATGTTTTTCAATCATTCTCCAGAGATAACAACTTCCTCCCATTGTTCAAGAGAGTTCTATGAAAGTTGCGAATTTCTCAGATGAGCAAAATGTAATGTGAAAAAAAATATGGGGCTAACCCTTCAAATCAATAAAAATTCAAATTGAAACTGTGGTCTTAAGCAAATAGGCCATTCAATGCTTTAAAAGTGATGTGTCTCCCCTTCAGATCTCTACAATATGTGAGAGTCATCTTGATGGGTAGTCAGCACGTATTTTTTTAAGTAAACTAAGTCATCAAGTTACTATTGAACACAATTATCACAAAAAGCTGGTCTTGATGTCACATACCCATAACACCAGGGCTTGGTGACACATATCCATAGCACCAATCCTTAGGAGGTGGAGGCTGGATGGTTAGTTCAAGGCCAGGGTAGACTTCATGAGACCCTGTCTCAAAGACAAAGCAAAACAAAATGAAAGCAAGGACAAAATAAAAGTGGCACATAAAACAAGTCACATGAAATCAAACATGGTTTGTGCCTAAGGTGCACAGCATATTAGACATGAGTATGGAGTCATTCCGAAACGATGCAATTTTTGCCTGTGATTCTCAATGAGGCTTCATGAAATACATGCCCTTTACCCCCACATTGCCCTCCTTCCTTCCTTTTCTCTGTCGTTGTGGAATCTGATGCTGGATTTTTGCCAAAGGTACTTACGAAACCGATAAACATTTACTTTGAGTCACTCCCTAGAATGGTTCGGGGGTAGAAATCAAGAACAAAGTTTGGACTCAGAGAAACAAACTTTAAAATTTATGAAGCTGAACTTTCTCATTTGAAAATGAACTTCTTGGGGCCACATTCCTCTTGTATTTTTAAAAAGCAATCTCAGAAAAGTAGTATTTATGACATACACAAACAAACAAATAAATCCATGGCTGTTTCCAAAATGTGCCTTTTGATAGAAAATCAACTTTACTAGTTTACTTACCATAAACTAGTAAAGAAAAATTAAGATGTTTTCATTTGCATTTTGTGTTCCAATACTTATAAAAGTGAACAGATACATTAAATAAGTTTATCTAAGTATTTTGTTAATTTATCAGTAGATGGTACATAAAGTTATATGTGCTGAATGATTAATATGCTCCATTTTATATGTTATATGTTTTTATTTTCATTAAAAAATAGACCTAAGAATTGAATTGACTCTAAGTTTGAACTGAAATAAATCAGACTGATAGTGATACTTTAGGAAAATTAGTCCATTTTTATATGGTTTATTACTCAGAAATTTTAGTATTTTTAAATAGAAAAATGTATTTCCACAAAAGAATAGTGTAAAAGAACTCTGAGTGAATGAAACATGCTCGATATACAGAATATGTTTGTATGAGATGTCCACCTGTACCCCCATGTGCTATGAATATATACAATTATTTAGAGTTGTAGAGTGCTTGCTTATCATGCCCAACAAAGCAATATGAGACAAAAAAAATCTATAAAAATACCGTTGAGTTCATTTTGTGTTAGCTATCTACCGCTGGGCATGGGGTGTGCCCTTAAGTGTGGATAACATATCCAATGAGCCTCTATTTGAGACTCTTCTGGCTTGAACTTATACAAGTCCTGCACATGCTTCCATAGTCTCTGTGAGTTTCTATGTGCATCAGACCTGCTGTTTCTAAAAGACACTCTTTACTTAGATTGACAGAAGTTGTTGATATAATGGATTTCAATTATTTGTGAACTGATTCTTACAGTCATTTATCATTTACTAATATCTATAAGATGTTATGAGTATATATATCTATAATATCCCCAAAGTAAAATTATAATTACCAAATTATATATATACATATATATATAAAACTGTGTATATACAATATAATTTTATATATAACTTAAAATTTCATATAAATTACCAAAAAAGAAAATGTCTGAATTAGATTATCTTTTCCTTGGGAAATCTCTAAATGTTAATAAGATGAAGGACACCTAAGATTTAATGATGGTTTTTTTAAAAGAAAGGAATGTAAAAAAACAAGGCAATAAGTAGAGGAGGGAGGTGGAAGTAGATAGAAAAAAGCAGAAAAAGAAATGTAGATTCTACTAATGATCACATCAGAACGTAGACATAGAAATGTTGTTGAGATGCTTTTTGTAACAAGTAATAATAAGAAAGTTGGAATCTGGCATTGTAAGACTATTTCTGTTAATTATTTCCTACGTTAAAAAAATTTCGATTCAAATACCATAACAACTCCTTAGACTGCATGCTACCATCAGACGGATGGGTCAGAGATTGTATTTCATGTGAAAGGCTCTCATATCATGCATTCAGGCTCCAGATAGAAGGCCACATATGCTATCTATACCCATTAATTGAGGACTCGAACCAGCTTATTTTGTGTGTCAGATTTTCAAACCTGATTACTTAGCATTTACCAATCCAGATGTACTCAATTACAAGGCAGCTATGAAATACTTTTTCTTAACTTCTTAAAATGGGTTAAATAAAGCTCATCTAAGAAACGTACTCCCTATTTTTGATTATTCTCCTCTTAGTCATGATGATTACAATTCAATCCACATGGTACAGTCAGGAATAAAAATAATAACATGATATTTTAAAAGAATATATTCCCAGTTACAGCCCTTACTTCGGTTCCAGTGTGTTTATCTAACCTTAAATCCAGTAAGTTTCACTGCAACATAAAGACTTGCCTAAGTGGCAACACACTATATCATTTTAATGGGCAATGCACCCCCCTCTCTCTTTCTTTCCCTCCCCTTTTCCTCTCAGTATTTCTGGGGACAGTTTGGGAAACAGTTCCATCATGTATTCCAGGCTCTCATTCTCCAAAATGTCCATGTCCATGATCACACAAGGACTTGCTGAGCATACACTTAGTTTCAGAGTACGGATCTACACATTTTGAGAAGGAAGAGGGAATGACGGACATGGAGGACATTTTATCCTCCCACTGAACAAGAGTGTGCCAAGTACTGTTATCTCTCTGAAATGTGTTTTATGCCAAAAGAGAGCAAAGCAGTAAAATGATTATATTGAAATGATAAATGTTATTGATATGGATGGGTGGTAAGTGAGGCCAGGCATGAATAATCATGGTCTTTGTTTCTGGGGATAATAAACTGAAAAGGATTGGAAGATGTTCTCTACTGAAAAGTGCAGTGTGGTGAAATTTTGGTGCCTGTTTGGATAGGTGTTGTGTCACAGCTAAACTGAGAATTCACAAAATTGTGATCTCTAATGGCTGAGAGACACTTGAAGAAATGCTCAACATCGTTAGTCATCAGAGAAAAGCAATTCAAAACGACTCTGAGATTCCATCTCACAACTGTCAGAATGACTAAGATCAAAAACTCAAAGAGATAGCATATGCTGGTGAGGACTGGAGAAAGAGGAACACTCCTCCATTGCTGGTGAACTTGCAAACTTGTACAACCACTTTGGAATCAGCCTGGCACTATCTTAGAAAATTGGGAATAGTTCTACCTCAAGACCCAGTCATACTGCTCCTGTGCATATATCTAAAAGATACTCTACCAAAACACAACATTTCCTCAACAATGTTCATAGCAGCTTTATTCGTAATAACCAGAAACTGGAAACAACCCAAATGTCTTTCAACCGAAGAATGGATAAAAAAAAAAAAAAAAAAAACCTGTAGTACATTTACACAATGGAATACTACTCAGCTACCAGAAACAAGGGAATCATGCAATTTGCTGTCAAATGGATGGAACTAGAAAAGCTCATCCTGAGTGAGCTAACTCAGATCTAGACAGATACACATGGTATATACTCTGTTATAAATGGATATTGACCAGATAGCACAGGTAACCATCCTACAACCCATAGACCCAAATAGACAGGGAGCAGGCATAACTATCCAATGAAAAACTCCACCCAGCAGTGAATCATGGACCCAATTGCTTCTTAATGAAATATCTTACCCTAGCTGGGCAGCCATATGAATGAAACCCCAGTACAAGAGGAAGCTCTTAGCACTCATGGTTTTTTCTATGGAAAGCACATATAAAGTTGTAAGTTTGATTGCTTTAATTCTTAAGTAATTTTTAAAAGATTTTAAATATTTCTGGGAAACACAAAAGTATGGCAGTTATTAAATTGCTTTCCAAATATACTTCTTTATATGTTGGTGTACTTGCAAGAACAGTCTGGAGACCCAAGTGCTCAGTTGGTAAGGAAGCAGTAAAATTCATGTATGAGAGTCAGTGGATATCCTGAGAGTTAACAATTATATCCTCTAACTAAGACTGTAGTGGTGCATAACAAACAGAAGATTTTGTAATAACACTCCATTTAAATAACTGTTTTTGCTGCTTAGTCTTTTTAATTTATGAACATATAGCATTATGTGAAAATATTATAAATTACTTATTTGCTCCTCTGTTGATAGATATATTGATTATTTTGAGTTATTGGAGTGATTTATGGGAATAGAGAAAAGTGCACTTTGGGGGCATAATTGTTCTTGAAAATTATTGCTGGTAGAAAAATCTAGTTCAGAAAACTTATGTGAAACTAATGAATCTAGTCTGCTAGATTCTAATTATATTGGATATAAATATTGAGAAAAATTAGATTAGAATTAAGGAGCATTTGATAAGCAAAGACTGAATTTTTCAGATTATTGTATTATATTCAGAATTATGGGGAACCATTATTTTCCAGTGCTACATTAAAAAGTTACCATTGTAAGCTATGCTTTGGTATTATTTTCTCCTTTCCTGTTACATTGTATACAGTTGAAATCACCAGACATACATCTTTCTATAGATATGGTAAGAATATGTAACTCTGTGAGTTATGTATACATCTGTGTGTATGTGTGCACATGTGTATGTTTACCAATGTGTGCTAGGGTAATCACTGTTGTTCTCCAATGATATCTCAGAACATTGTGAACTGAAAATCACATTCCTGAATACTGATCAGTCTAAACTGTCATGGTATGTCCTCTTGGTTTTTATCCTAGTCTTTCATTCAATGAGCTCGCGTCATTTATACTGAGAATAAATAAATGAAAGCACGGAGACCCAAATTTTACATATCAACCTTCATTCCTGTCTCTACCTACATTCTCTCCACATCCTTCTACTCTTCAGTTTCTGTACCATAATCTTCATCTTCTGACATTATAATGCCATTTGCTTGTTTGCTGTTTTTAATTTGGAATTTAACCTAGGGAGTCATGCATGCTGACCAAGCACTTTAGAACTGAGTTTTGGTTTTGTTTTGTTTCCACTTTTAAACAGGCTCTCATTAAATTTCTCAGGCCATTTTGAACTCACTTTTGAGCCCAGACAGACCTTGAAGTTGTGATCCTCCTAGCTCAGTCTGAAATGTATCTGGTAGGTTGCCCAAACTCCTGTAAACAGTCCCCTATCTGTGCCTTAGCCACCCAGCAATCATGTTTAAATGAATCATGAAAAGGTGCAGTTTGATAGTAGGAGTAAGACTGGGTAGAGACAGGAGGGCAAAGAAGACAACTGGTCAAAAGACATTGCATACATGTATGAAATTGTAAACAAAAAATAAAATTAGAGGAACACTGTCCCTGGAATAGACTACCGACTAATTTTTCTTCAAGATAAAAAGAATGTTCCCATGAAAGGGACTAATGTGCAGAGAAGCATCTCAATTTAGTACTTTCTTTAATTAAAGGGAGGCTTTCTCTGCTTGTCACTTCCATTCCCCTAATTTGTTATTCAAGATCCAATATCTTGTTGATATGTGGGTTTGAGGTAAGGTTCCCTGGGTCTTGGGCTCACAGCAGAATCATATTACCTCTGTGGAGATAAAGATCACTTCAAGTCTGCAGGTCAGCTTCTAGGGCCCTGTTATCTTTTTAACTGTGTTTAGACCCACATCAATACAGCAAATGAGCAAAAAATCATAACATTAGGAACTTGCCAAATCTAGGAAAAAATATTACAATTCTACTAAAACTTTCCTAGAATTGAATAGAAACTTAAAATAGTTACATGGAAAAAATAGATATGAGGAAAAGTGTGATCAATTTGTAAAGTTTCACTTAGTTTTCAGAAGACTTAAGATTTTGAATTTCATCAATATAAACAACTTCTTTTGGCACAGAGTAGATCATCCACATTATTCCCACTTTCAAATTTCTGCTTCTTGGTTGGAGACTCTATGAAGACATAAACATTAAAGAAAGTTTGAAATTTCCAAGTAACAATATCAAATCAATAAAAAACATGCATAAATGACAGCTTCCAAAATATTGTCATTGCTTGTCATAGTTACTGAAGCAGATTTGAAAAACCAAGACCCCATTCCTTTATATGTTCATAAAAACTTAGTGTCATCAAGCCACAGATCACCCAGTGCACATAATCTCATTTACAGAAGATATCTGGGGAACAAGCTTGCAAGGGTATATATTACTTCAAATCACACTTAACTTAAAGTGTAGCAGAAAGTGCTTTAAACCACCATAATTCCAAAGTACATCAGAGCTGGTTAGTAGCACAAAGACACAGAGTATATTATGTAAAGGACTGAATCAATTTATGTGATTAATAATATTGACTAGATTCTAAATGGATGTCCAGGACTATATTTAGTGAGAGACAGGTACTAGTCTCTTTGGGCTCATATCAAGTATCTGTTGTAGCACAGTGCCTTAAAATAGTTTAATAATGTGTTTTTGTTTTCAATAATACTTGAGCTTCTTGAAGTTGAGAACATATTCTCACAGATATTTTAACTATCCACTGCCATGTAGCAGATGCTCCTTTACCACTGAGTGGGTGAATAGATAGGAACTACACAATGGACCCCTTAATGTTTTCACTCTGAATTTTAGATGGCGCCAGATTTTTATTTAGGAAAAAGATCTTTCTACCTATTATTCATTCACCAGTTTTAGAAGTAGATATATCAAAATATGTGAAAGGCTATTCTCAGAGTAAATATTTTTTTTGTGTGTGTGTGTGCAAGTCAGAAAGGAAACAAAACTCTTCTAGAAAGATTGCTCCATCAAGATTTAAAGGCAAACTTGTAGGACAAAGTGCCTAGATATAATTTGATAAGCTTTTCCAGGCATACCAGATTCTGGAGGCTTGACCTGACTATTAATATCTTGCACCAACACTGAGCTTTGAATCACTAAGATTCCCATGGTTTAGCCTTACCACTGAGAGGAGATTGGATCACTGCACAACACCATGGACATAAGGGCTTGTGTGGAACCATATAAAATAAACTGCCCTCCTACCAATGAGGTACAAGTGGCTACTAAAGGTGATGAGGAACGTATATAAATTTTTATCTAATTCAAACTAGATGAATGTTATTCTGCTTGTCCTCTGTTTAAATAGGATTCGTATTCTCATGCCAAAAATCTTCAGCTTCACTGTATTTCAATTTGTAAGCTGATAGTTTCTCCTATGTTATATCTACTTTTTAATTTAATTATTCAATATTCTTACCTGGATAAAGTCTACTTATTATCTTTCATTTATTTAAAAGTTTTATTTTTTTAGTGCCGTGTGTGTGTGTGTGTGTGTGTGTGTGTGTGTGTGTGTGTGATGTTCGTGTTTGAGTATACATACATACATGCCACAGTGTACATGTAAAGGTTACAATAGAACTGTCAAGAGTTGGTTATTTCTTTCCCCAGTTTGGGCTTGAATTCAGGTGGTTATGCTTGTGAGGCAAGTGTTTGCTTCTTTGTTCCAACCAATTGAGACATCTAATCAGCCCCTTTCCTTCTTTTAAATGAAAAGAGAGAGGCATTTCTTCACTGCTTGTCACAATAGAAGGAAACTGATTTCCTTCTGAGTGATCAAACTATTCCATAGGCTCCTTAGCATGCATCATTGTTTGAGGCCCACTGTCATCCCAAATCAAACCCATAGTGTGTTTTCCAGACACCAAGTCTTAGGCCATTACCATTTCTGAATCATCTTCAGCTTCCTACAGTGAAATGCTTTACCTATGGGGTCAATGTGAAATATGGTTTAAATATAACAGTTGTTATAAATATCTATGGCATAAAGAAACCTTTATCTTAAAATTATAGAATGAGAAAATTTTAAGACTAACACAAAATTTAGAATCTCAGAATGTAAATATATAGGTAACACTGAGAGTCAAGGATAGAAGCACTCGTGAATTCAATATGATAAGTTTATCTTTATCCATCACAAGAGGATTATTTTGCATGTAAAACAACTATTGAGAAATGGCTTATTGAAAATAAACAATTTCTGTTAGTGTTTAAAGAGGACCTGCAGTCTCTCTCATGCTTACATAGAAATTTTACCACAGTAGTACTTATCCAAACTGGAGAATTATTTGATTAATAGACATTTGATTATCAACCATGTTGATGCACAAAGGACATGTGTGAACAAAAATTTAAAGTTTGGGGAATAATGTGTTTTCCCAAGGCAGAACTTTTTCCTTGTTTCTAACTGTATTTTGTTCCTGATGTCTGCTGAGAATTGTAATCTCATTATATCTCATTCTATAAATATTTTTTCATTCATTTACATAGTTCTGTGATAGTCAACTTTTCAACTGTAATATGTCCCATATTTATGACTGAAAATATATTGAAGAAAAGAAAAAGTCATTAATTAAAAATACTTATATAGTACTAATTATTATGCCATTCTATGCCAAACTACTAATTAGATTTAATTTCTAAGAGAAAAAAGAGATTTTAAGATAGTGAGTAATGAAAGTCAACAACTTAAAGATGATTTTACAGAAATCTCTGGACAGAAATCTCAAGCATGTCTGGCCAACTCAGAAAGGTTACAGAAGAAATGCTAGCTATGTACCAAGGTCTAAATATGTTCGTACAGAGATGTAAGAGTAAATACTGTTAATAAACATACTTATCATGGGTCATCAGAAACAGGATTAATGCCTTCCCATAGAAAACATTTTAAAACTCCAAAATCTATTTAAAAAATACTCCAGTTAATTGTGATTTTATAAAAACTATAGTGATATGCTAGATATGCTGAGACAACATTGTGATTTAAAGAACAGAAAGTTGCTAATTGCCTGAATAATTTGGTTATCAATTCTTCAGAAATAATGGTAAAACAATTGGCATTTTCTAAATTATTACAATTTATCTAAATCTGATGTTCCACAAATATTAAATATTTATTATTTTCTGTGACACAAAAAACAAATGGAGTGCACTCATAGCAGAAAATATAGACTAGGCAAATAAATGAGAAACAAGGATGTTTAATTTCTAAGACCTTGTGAAATTTCATATCACTTATGTTATGAATTGAACCACAGTGAACTCAATTGCACAATAAACTTTAGTCATTTAATATTTAAGATAACTCATGGAGATGGTTGGATAGTAGAATGTTAAAGTCAGGCGCCAAATACATATGGACTGGACATTGGGAATGTATACTAAGCCCTATAACTCTCATAATTGTGGCCTAATTATTTGTTTTTTTTTGTATTGTATTTATTTTTATAAGAGAAAGAGCCATTTGTTGGACTGAAAGGGGGAGCTTTTGGGGGGAAAAAGATATACCTTAAATTAAAAAAAAAGGAAGGGGATGGAGAGGTTGAGGGGGAAGAAGGTGGGAAGGTGGGGCTGGAGGGAGGGGATTGCAATTGAGACGTAACTTGAAGAAATAAAAAATTGAATTAAAAAAAGATAACTGAACATTAAAAACCTAATAAATTTTATATTCTAGAAGGTTAATTTATCCTATTGAATTAAAACATCATCATTTTTGAAAAGTTTTAATTTTAACTTTATTTTAATTAATATTTAATTAATATTATTTAATAAAAATAATACCTGGCTACTTTTCCTCATTTCTTTGGTCTAATACAACTTTGATCTTAGATTAAATAAGTCATTCAATAGAAATGAGGTCACTATTCAGTGTCTTTCTCATCTAACCCTTGGAAGCCTTAGGGATATGAGCAAAGCTACCTGTGTAGGAACCTGTAGTCAAAAGCACATCAAGCTGCTTTTGAACTCTGAGTCACAAGCACCTCAAAGCCCTGCTGTGGGAAGAAATGCATAGATTCTTTATTTCTATATTGTTCAAAGTACATCTATATCCTTCCATTCACATACGTAATAATTATCTTTGATATAGTCTAGGGTCCTAGGGCAAAGATCCCTGAAACACTGGAGTTTCAGACTATATTTCCTGCCTATTGGAGAAATCCTTGGCCTCACAGGATTTTTTATTAATATTAAATGGGGATTGTAAGACTAGGGTCTTTTGTGATGTTGTCTAACGTAATCATCAAAATTACCCTGACATTCAAATAAGTGGAAAAATGATCAATGGTAGCAGAAGAGCAATGTTCTGTTGAAAAATATTCATTTTCCAGGCCTCTGGTTGTCAGGAAAATATGGATGACAAATCCTACCTCTAATATAAAAGCAACCCTAAAGTAACCTAGATGTACAGAAAAGTGTCTAAAATTAGAAATCACAAGGACAGGGGGAAGTAGAAGTAAAGACTCAGACGTGAATATACACATATCCACAGTGTGTTTTATCAGTAGACACTATACTTTGTCTCATGTGAAATCCTGCCCTTTTTCCTAACAATGCCATAAGAGAGTGTTTCTATGATACAGCTGAAATCTGGAGTTATTCAATTCTTCACTTTTCTGTACAAGGTTTGTTAAGTATTGATTAAGTATCTACTGAATTTCAAGCTGTAGAACACATTGTTTCTGGACTCCACATGGAAAGGTCAGGATATATTTCACATGTGACCTGGGATGTGGACAACCATAGAAAATAAAAGAAAGAGCATGGAAGATGGAAAGACAAATTTTTAAGCATATTATTATGTTCCATGTGTATTAGGGGAGACACTGATTATTTCTAGGTTGCTCTCTAATAAAATGCAAATTTATCAGGAATGCATTCAGCAGGATATTATATTTTCTCAAAGCATTTACTTTCCAAACACCATTACTTCCTGTGTAGATAATGTGAATTTTTTGAGAACTCTTAGTGTTCTTAAAAGTGTCAGATGTGAAGAGCCTCTAAGCACCCCATCCTTAATCATTGTCACAGTGTGAAAAGATGACATGACAAATAGATGAATGATAAGACTCTCACAAAAACACTTAACCTCTTCAAATGTGCAGTACGAATCATCTAGTTAAATATTTAATTTCTCATACTTATTCAAACATATAACATATTGTCAACACACACACACACACACATATATATATACATATATATGAGCAAATGTTTTCTCTTTTCATGTGTATGCATAGACAAGTATATGTGTAGTCATGAATACTTGCACATATGAAGTCAGACATTGAAAAGTAATTCCTGTAAAATTTCTAAATACAATTCACAGGATTAAATTATAAATTAAAAGAGGGAAAGAGGGAGACAGAGAGAGATTTTACTGTACCTTAGCACTCAGTGTAATTGTTTCCCAGGATATATGAAGGTGTAAGTATGATTTATGTTTTATATGAAGCAAGAGGGGAAACAAAGAACATTATGATCTGAATTAAAGAAATTTATGGTGTAATGTGGAGATGGAGGAGCCAGAGAAAACTAGTTGACTCTGGAGATTGGAAAGCTAATGGGGCTCAGGTAGAATGGGATATTAGGTAGCATATGAATCACTCAACAAGGGTATGGCCTCTGCTGTCTTGCTCTTCTCTAGTTTCTAAGAGGAGGAAGAATCAAGAACACAAGTCTAAATTATGCATCATTTATTTCTTTTTGTTATGTTTTGTTTTATTTTTACTTTCAGAAAGAAAGTAATTTGAAAAAAATCATCTTAATACTGACTTTTTAAAACTCTTTTTATTTGTTTATTTTTTAATATTTATTTATTACTTGAGGTTATATCTACATCACAGTGTCTTCATTCCACCCCTCCCAGTCCTGCTCTCCCACCCTCTACTCACTATCCCTTCCAATCCACTCCTCTGGAGTGGAGTGTCCCTACATAACAGTCCCCCGTCCCAGTTCAGCAGTCATATGAGGGCCAAGAGCCTCCTCATACACTGGGGGCCTACAAGGCAGCACCACTAGGACAAAGTGTCACATTGACAGGAAAAAAAGTCTATGTTCATGTTCCCTTTGGTGCATTAGTTGTACTATACTTTCCTGTAATATATGGCTAAAATCCAATTATAAGTGAATAGACACCATGTGCATCCTTCTGAGTCTGGGTTAGCTCACTCAAGAAGAGCTTCTCTAGTTCCATCCATTTGGCTGCAAATTGCATGATTTCATTGTTTCTGATAGCTGAGTAGTATTCCATTGTGTAGATGTACCATAGGTTTTTTATCCATTCCTTGGTCGAGGGACATCTGGGTTGTTTCCAGTTTCTAGCTTTACAAATAAGGCTGCTATGAACATAGATGAGGATATGTCCTTGTGATTTGGTGAGGAATCATTTGGATGTATACCCAGAATAGGTATGGCTGGGTCTTGAGGTAGAGCTATTCCAACTTTTCTAAGATATCGCCAGACTGATTTCCATAGTGGTTGTACAAGCTTGCACTCCCACCAGCAATGGAGGAGTGTTCCCCTTTCTTCACAACCTCACCAGCATGTGCTGTCATTTGAGCTTTTGATCTTAGCCATTCTGACAAGTGTGAGATGGAATCTCAGAATCCTCTTGAGTTGCATTTCTCTGATGATTAAGGATGCTGAGTATTTCTTCAAATCTTTCTCAGCCATTATGGATTCCTCCTTTGTGAATTCTCTGTTTAGATCTGTTTCCCATTTTTTGATTGGATTATTTGGTTTCTTGGCATTTAATTTCTTGAGTTCTTTGTGGACTATGGATATTAGCCCTCTGTCAGATGTGGGGTTGGTGAAGATTTTTTCCCAATCTGTAGGTTACCATTTTGTTCAAATTACAGTGTCTTTTGTCTTACAGAAGCTTTTCAGTTTCATGAGGTCCCATTTATTGATTTTTGGTCTTAGATCCTGAGCTGATGGTGTTCTGTTCAGGAATTTGTCACCTGTGTCAATGGGTTCAAGGGTTTTCCCCACTCATTGTTCTAGTAGATTCAGTGTGTCCGGCCTTATGTTAAGGTCTTTGATCCACTTGGACTTAAGTTTTGTACAAGGTGATAAGTATGGGTCTAATTTCATTATTTTACATGTCGATATCCAGTTGGATCAGCACCATTTGTTGAATATGCTGTCCATTTTCCATTGTATGGTTTTGTTTTCTTTGTAAAAAATTAGTGACCATAGGTATGTGGGTTCATTTCTCAGTCTTCAGTTAGATTCCATTGATCCAATTGTCTTTTATACCAGCACCATGTTGTTTTTATTACTATTGCTCTGTAGTATAGCTTGAAATCAGGGATGGTGATACCTCCAGATGTTTTATATTTTTCAGGATTGATTTAGCTATTCTGGGTTTTTTTGTTATTCCATGTGAAGTTGAAAATTGCTTTTTCCTGGTCTATAAAGAATTGTGGTGTTATTTTGATAGGAATTGTATTGAATTTATATATTTCTTATGGCAGCATGACCATTTTTATTATGTTGACCCTACCTATCCATGATCATGGGAGATCTTTGCATCTTCTGATGACCTCTTCAATTTCTTTCATCAAAGACTTGAAGTTCTTGTTGTACAGTGTAGGGAGTTAGATTTAGAAAATATCTAGGGGTTTCTGATACAGTCTCTTAATAATTGGGGACATGAAGATCAACTTGACTGTGCACGATTAGCTTATCAGCTTGTGGAAAAACAAGGATGAAGTCAGGTGAAAACAGGAAGCAAACAGGAGACTTAATGGACTGAAAAACAAGGTTGAAGCCAGGAAAAACAGGAAAGACTTAATGGACTAGAAACAAAGTATTTGGCCTGGCATTTTTTTCAGCTGCTAAGTGGGCAGAGCCCAAATTAAGCTGAAGCAGGTGGAACAAGGAGAGATCCTATTTAAGAACAACTGCATGGAGCCAAAGGGCCCCCCATGCTAGAGAGCACCAATGCTAGTGAGTTCTGATGAAGAAAGTGCTGGTGAACTGACGGCCAGACCACCCTGAGGCAGAAAGTAGCTGGTAAACAGAGAAAGCCTCAGCAAGACAGCAAAAGGCCAAGGACTAAACCCTGTGGCTCAGCTTTTGCCTGGAGGGGTTTGACTTGCCCTAACAGTGACCTAAATGAAACTGTGGCCAGCTTTAAGGACTAAGGCAGAGCGGCAAATTTGCTGATGCTGGCCTACAGATGGCTGAGGTCTCCCAGAGAGAACAAAGCCTCAAGCCTTATTTAAGGTGAGATTGCATTAGACAATTTACCCCGACGAATCTACATCTGAGATATTCCAGAAAAAAAGACTACTAAGTGCATTAAAGGGTCTACCACAGAGACTGTGTTCCTGACGACTGAGGACTTGCCCTAGAGACTGTATACTTCTAAACTGTTAGGAAAATAGTTGTAATAATTATCAATAACTTTAGTGGTTAGGTTAAAGGGGTTGTAGGACTTTGTAGGATGAGTAGTTAAATGTTTATATTTTTATAAGTGCATATTGTTAATAAATAAATACTTAATAATTTAAAAAGTTCAGATACAGTACAGGTTTTTCACTTGCTTGGTTAGAGTTACCCCCAGGTATTGAATATGGTTTGTAGCTATTGTGAAAGGTTTCCATAATTTCTTTTCTCAGCCAATTTATTTTTTGTATAAAGAAGGGCTTCTGATTTTTTAATTAATTTTGTAAATTTTGTATTCAGCCACCATGCTGGAGATGTTTATTAGCTGTAAGAGTTCTCTGGTGGTATTTTTGGGGTAGCTTATGTATATTATCATACAGTCTGCAAATAGGGATAATTGGACTTCTTCATTTCCAATTTGTATCCCCTTGATCTCCTTAGCTGTCTTATTGCTCTAGCAAAAACTTCAAGCACTATATTGAAGAGATATGACAAAAGTGGACATCCTTGTCTTGTCCCTGAGTTTAGAGAAAATGCTTCAAGTTTCTCTCCATTTAATTTGATGTTGGCTACTGGCTTGTTGTATATTGCCTTTATTAATTCTAGGTATGGTCCTTGTATGCCCCGTTCTCTCCAGGACTTTTAGCATGAAAGGGTGTTGGATTTTGTCAAATGCTTTTTCAGCATCTAGCAAGAGGGTCATGTGTTTTTTTTTCCTTTCAAATTGTTTATATGGTGAATTACATTGATGGATTTTTGTATGCTGAACCATCCCTGCATTCCTGGGATGAAGCCTAATTTATCATGGTGTATGATATTTGTGATGTGTTCTTGGATTCAGTTTGCCAGTATTTTATTAAGTATTTTTGCATCTATGTTCATGAGGGAGATTGGTCTGAAGTTCTCTTTCTTTGTTGGGTCTTTGTGTGGTTTAGGAATCAGGGTGACTGTGGCCTCATAGAATGAGTTTGTCAGTGTTCCTTCTGATTCTATTTGTGGAAGAGTTTGAAGAGTATTGGTATTAGCTCTTCTTTGAAGGTCTGGTAGAATTCTGTGCTAAAATCATCTGGCCCTGAGCTTTTATTTATTTATTTATTTATTTATTTGTTTGTTTGTTTGTTTGTTTGGTTGGTTGGTTGGTTGGGAGATTTTTAATGATTGTTTCTATTTCCTTAGGGGTTATAGGGCTGTTTAATCTGTTAACCTGATCTTAATTTAACTTTAGAAGGTGGAATCTATCAAGAAAATTATCCATTTTGCTTAGGATTTCAAATTTGGTGGAGTATAGATTTTTAAAGTAGGACCTAATGATTCTCTGGATTTCCTCAATGTCTGTTGTTATTTCTCCCTTTTCATTTCTGATTCTGTTGATTTGTGTTTTCTCCATCTGTCTTTTAGCTAATTTGGTTAAGGGTCTGTCTATTTTGTTGATTTTCTCAAAGAACCAACTCTTGGTTTCATTGATTCTTTGTATCGTTCTTTTTGTTTCTAAGTTGTTCTTTCCAGCCTTAAGTTTGATGATTTTCTGCCTTCTGCTCCTCTTGGGAGTTTTTGCTTCATTTTTTCCAGTTCTTCCAGTTCAGCTATTAATTTGCTAATATGAGCTGTCACAATTTTCTTTTTTCTTTTTTTTGCTGGTGCATACCTTTAATCCCAGCACTGTCAACGTGGAAGGAGATACATCTCAGTGAGTTTGAGACCAGACTGGTATTCACAACAGTTCCAAGCCAGTCAGGATTACACAGTGAGATCTTGTCTCAGAAAAACAAAACCCGTATGTATGACTCTGGGATTCTCTTTGCCTCATGCATTGTTTTAGACCATGGAGGAGAGACAGCATACAAAACCATGACTGAGTCTCCAGAGAACAGGACCAGGTGAAAAAAAAAAAAAACAAACCAAACAACCAACCAAAGAAACAAACAAAAAACCAGCCTATATGTTACAGACTGTACAGTCATACAAAAATAACAAAATTATTCAAATAAAGAACAGATTTGCATAGACTTTGTTACCTGTTAGTGGGACACTTTGCCCTAGTGGTGCTGCCATGTTAGGACCCCAAAGCAAGAGGAAGCTCTTAGCTCTCATATGACTGATGAACTGAAGTGGGTCTGATATATGAAGGCACCCTACTCCAGAGGATTAAGATAGGTGAGAGAAAGGGTAGAGGGTGGCAGGGTGAGACCAGGAGGGGTGGAAAGAGGGCGCTATGATGGAGATGTAACTTGAAGTAATAAATAAATGTTAAAAAAAAGAACACATTTGTGATTACTAGAGGGCATGAGAGGAAAAATGGGAGTGGCTAAAAGAGGGCCAACATGGCGGACCCGCCTGGCGTGTCTTTACTGCCTGGAAGTCCTGCCCTCCTATGCTATTGCACTATACTGTAAGGGAAACTGAGTTAAAGGTACAGCAGAGCTCTACATTCTAAAATTTCTAATTTTAGAAATTTTCATATTTGCATGTGGACCTACAATTATCTGAAAACTGAGTGTGTAATACTTCAAATCATGTATTTGTTGACTTGACACAAGCTGGAGTCATCTGAGAAAAAGGAACCTCAATTGAGAAAATTTCCTCATTAGATTTGTCTGGGTAAGACTGTAGGGCATTTTCTTGGTTGATGATTGATATTGAAGGGTCCATCCCATTCTGGGCAGTGCCATCCCTGGGCCAATGGTCTTGAGTTGCATAAGAAAGCTGGCTAAGCAAGTTATAGACTCTATAGTATAAAGAGCAAGATAGTAGTGTTTCTCTATGGCCTCTGCTTCAGTTTCTGCCTTCAGGTCCCTGTTTGAAATCCAGCCCTGACTTCTCTCAATGATGGACTGTGATTGGAACTGTAAGCCAAATATATCTTTTCTTCGGGAAGTTGCTTTTGGCCATGGTCTTTATCACAGCAATAGAAACAGACTAGGGCAATTTCCCATGAATGAAGTGATAAATGTGTTTCTGAGGTGATACTTGTAGGTTTCTTTGCTTCTTGAAATATCAGTGACAAACTTTAAAAACTTTGTCCATTGCAAATCTTCCCATAAGCCTTTCTAGAATAAATTTTATCTCATTAACCCAAAGTCACTTAACCTAGTCTCTTATGAGAATAGTCTTTTAAAGGAGGCATATTCATTTAAAAGCATCTAATTAGATATATGAAGTAATTTGCCAATGAATATGGGGGTCACACTTACTGCAAAATCAGCAGGTCCCTCTCAAGTGCTCATGTACTGTTGGTATTGATATAAACATATTTTTAATTTTCTTCTAGTTTTTAAACACTTTGTGATTTTTCCCTTCTGTTTTCTTTTTTTAATGTTTATTTATTACTTCAAGTTACATCTCCATCACAGCCCTCTCCCACCACCCCTCCCAGCCCCAGCCTCCCACCCTGTCACCCTTCCCCCCGAATGTATAATTTTTTTTTCAGTCCAACAAATGGTTCTTTCTCTTATAACAATAAATACAGTACAAAACAACTGAAATAAATAGGCCACAATTCTGAGAGTTATATGGCTTAGCATACATTCTCAATGTTCAGTCCATATGTACTTGGCCCCTGACTTTAACATTCTACTATCTAACCTTCTCCATGAGTTTAAAGTTCTATATGTAACTCAGCTTTCATACTAACTTGCCTCACAATTTTAAAAACATCTTCTTAGATCCAGAACACCCTCTTGATTCCTAAACAGCTCAAAATTTAACTATGAGACTCCAGCTATCTATTCTTCAACCACCTCAGAGACCTGAGAGGGATAAATATATCTGATTATATAGGAAGTGCAGGGCCCGCAGCTTCCAAAACTAAGAAATGACATACCCGTGGCTGCCTGGACAGTTCCCATTTTCTTTCCATACATTACAGCATCAATCTTCAGCCGTTTGGCCCCATTTCTCTGACAGACATTGATTGTAGAGCAGGAAATATGAAGGACTTGCCTACCCTGTCTTGGCAGAGCTAGGCTGTCGACTTGCCTGCTTCCAAGTTTTGTCCTTTTTGGACAGCAGTCTGTCTATAGTTGAAGCACTTTTTTTTTTTTTTTGCCAAGAGATAGGCTTGGCACTAATTCAACCATCTCACACTGGAGATTCTTAAATGCCCATCTTCTACTTGGAGTGGAATAGGGGATGCTGTCAAGAGCTGGCATGTCTCGATATAAAAAAAATCTTAATTTAAGAAAACATCTTTGAATGCCATACTCTGCAGATCTCTTGGAGTTTTTGAAGATGCCCTGTCTATCTCTTATGTTTAGATAAGCAAATGTTGCTGTCTCTTAACAACTTGATTTCTGAGTAGCTTAGAAAATAACTGTGATAGACTGTCATAGTAACTAACAAAATGACATGCTTGCATGACTGTTAGTTTGTATTTCTTAATTATCCTAAAGAGTTTGTGATGGTTGGTAGCAAAATGCCAAAAATTCACATTTTCTTTAAGCATTACTAGGTACAATACCTTTAAGAAGTGTTACCCTTAATTTTGTAACAATATACAAATATCAATACCAATGTGGCCAAATATACTCTTAATTTTGTATCAATATACTAAGATCAGTACCGATGTAGTCCAATACAATCTTAATTTTGCATTAATATACAATGATAAATACCAATTTAGCCTAATATAGTATTAATTTTGTATCAATATACAAAGGTATAAGGGCTTATTCAATAATCTGTCCTTTTTTCTTGATCTTTTCTACACTATGTCTATGTCCCATTTTTTTCTCAAGTCTATTCACTCCTATATAGGAGAGAAAGAAGGGTACAGAAAAGAAAAAGAGAGAAGTCCCTGGGTCTAACCTCCAAAACCCATTTAACATGACCATTTAACAGCTTGTACTCTTCCCCTAAATGACAAAATTTTCTGTTATCCATCGAATAACCAAAGTGGGGGGAAACACCCTCCCCACCTTCTGGGCCTGGGACATCACCCTCATCAATGACTCCCTGCTGATTTGGGATGTAGTAAACCTGTTTGTGGCCCAAATAGGGACGGAAAAATGATTAAAAATGTGAAAAGAATCATTTGATGTTCAGTACTTTTGTGCTCAGCTATTTAGATGTCCTAAGAAGTTTGTAGACAGAAGCTGATCTTCAGGCCTTTACTGAAGTTCTGGCTGGAGCAGTCTGTGGAGCCAATGATCTTAGTGATTTTGAGTTGTGGTTGTAGATTTTTGAGGAAACAGCTATTGAGGGAGTCTGCAAGGCTGGATCGTCTGGGCTGCTCGTCTAATTTGGTGTCTGATCTGTATTCCGCTGAGGTTTCCCTTGTCCAGTTGTCCCTGGATTCCTAGAATGGATGCTTTAAGTCTCCTGGAAAGATAAGAACAGAGCCCTGCACTAATCCTAACTCTGGGGCAACTACCTTTTTTTTGGAGGGGGGGGTCAGGTAATATTTTTCTTGGAGAAAATTTGGTTTTTTGACAATATATAAAGTATTATCTTTCAATCTGGATTAAAGAAGAAATTATTTTGTTATTTTGGAGCTAAACAAACCTTTAGTGTATATACTTTGAGATCTCAAAGGACAATTTGTTTACATTGAGCATGCCTTTTGTATGTAGCTTTTAAACTTAAATCCTTCAAAATCCTATGTGCCTGTCTCTGCGTATTAAGTATTGGGATCAAGACCTGTGGTTCCCAACTGAAGGGATTAAAGATATGCTCCCCTGCCCCTGGATGGAAGTTTTCCCCTATGTAGACCATGTTTTGTATCAGGCTGACCTTGAGCTCTGGAATCTGCCTGTTTCTGTCTCTAGTGTTTTGGGATTAAGGGTGTATTCTTCTCAAATGATGGGATTAAGGGTGTGCACCATCACCACCCTGTTCCTTGTAACTCTAGAATTTATAAGACAACTAACTCTATAGTGCTCCTCCTGTCTCTGCTGAAGTTAAAGGTATGGGCTAACCCCATGCATTTCATGTATTTTACCTTAGCTCTAAGTATTTTCAACTCTTGGTGGTTTACAAAACCAGGTTGAACAGCTGTAACCTTTAATTTATTTACAGTGTTTTCAACCTGTTACCTGCTTTTTTAAAAGTTAATAAATTTATTTATTTGTTGCTTCAGGTTACATCTCCATAATATTGTCCTCTTTCCCCCCTTCCAAGCCCCACCCTCCCATGCTCTACCCCCTAACCCTTCCATCTTACTCCTCTGGAGTGGAGTAAACCCACATAACAGTCCCTCGCCCCAGTTCAGACGTCATATGAGGGCCAAGAGCCTCTTCATACACTGGGGGCCTACAAGGCAGTACCACCAGTGAAAAGTGTCTCATTGCTGGGGAGGGAAAACTGAAAAACAGACCAACAAACAAACAAACCAACAAAAACTAACAACAACAACAAATGAAAGAAAAAGAGAAAAAAAAAGTCTATGTCCATGTTCCCTTTGGTGTGTTGGTTATAGGACAGATATCCCGTACTATATAGCTAAAATCCTACTATAAGTGAATAGATGCCATGTGCATCCTTCTGAGTCTGGGTTAGCTCACTCAGGATGAGCTTCTCTAGTTCCATCCATGTGTCTGCAAATTGCATAATTTCATTGTTTCTGATAGCTGAGTAATATTCCATTGTATAGATGTACCATAGTTTTTTAATCCATTCTTTAGTTGAGGGGCATCTGGGTTGTTTCCAGTTTCTAGCTATTACAAATAAGGCTGCTATGAACATATATGAGGAGATTTCCTTATGATTCCATGAGGAGTCATTTGGATGTATACCCAGAAGTGGTATGGCTGGGTCCTGAGGCAAAGCTATTCCAAGATTTCTAAGATATTGCCAGACTGACCTCCATAGTGGTTGCACAAGCCCGCACTCCCACCAGCAATGGAGGAGGGTTCCCCTTTCTCCACACACTCACCAGCGTGTGCTGTCATTTGAGCTTTTGATCTTAGCCAATCTAACAGGTGTGAGATGGAATCTTAGAGTCGTCTTGACTTGACTTGCATTTCTCTGATGATTAAGGATGTTGAGCATTTCTTCAGGTGTCTCTCGGCCGTTAGGGCTTCCTCCTTTGTGAATTCTCTATTTAGCTCTGTCTCCCATTTTTTGATTGTATTATTTGGTTTCTTGACGTTTAATTTCTTGAGTTCTTTGTAGATTTTGGATATTAGCCCTCTGTCAGATGTGGGCTTGGTGAAGATTTTCTCCCAGTCTCTAAGCTGCCGTTCTGTTCGAATGACCATGTCTTTTGCCTTACAGAAGCTTTTTAGTTTCATGAGGTCCCATTTATTGATTGTTGTTCTCAGGTCCTGAGCTGTTGGTGTTCTGTTCAGGAGGTTGTCACCTGTGACAATGAGTTCGAGGGTTTTTCCCACTTTTTCTTCTAGTAGATTTAGGGTGATGGGCCTTATGTTAAGGTCTTTAATGCACTTGGATTTAAGTTTTGTACAAGGTCATAAATATGGGTCTAATTTCATTCTTTTACAAGTGGACATCCAGTTGGACCAGCACCATTTGTTGAAGATGCTGTCATTCTTCCATTGTGCGGTTTTGGCTTTTTTGTCAAAAATTAGGTGGCCATAAGTGTGTGGGTCTATTTCTGGATCTTCAATTCGATTCCTTTGATCTACTATTGGTTTCTATACCAATACCATGCTGTTTTTACTACTATTGCTCGGTAGTACAGCTTGAAATCTGGGATGGTGATACCTTCAGATGTTTTTTTATTGTAAATGATTGATTTAGCTATTCTGGGCTTTTTGTTATTCCATATGAAGTTGAGAATAGCTCTTTCTAAGTCTATAAAGAATTGTGTTCGTATTTTGATAGGAATTGCATTGAATCTATATATTGCTTTTGGTAGGATAGCCACTTTTTATTATGTTGATCCTTCCTATCCATGAGCATGGGAGATCTTTCCATCTTCTAAAGGCCTCTTCCATTTCTTTCTTCAAGGGCTTGAAGTTCTTGTTGTATAGGTCCTTTACTTGCTTGTTTAGAGTTATCCCCAGGTATTTTATATTGTTTGTGGCTATTGAGAAGGGGGTTGTTTCCCTTATTTCTTTCTCAGCACATTTGTTTGTTGTATAGAGAAGGGCTTCTTATTTTTTTGAATTAATTTTGTATCTTGCCACCTTGCTGAAGGTGTTTATCAGCTGTAACAGTTCTTGGTGGAATTTTTGGGGTCGCTTATGTATACTATCATATCATCTGCAAATAGGGATAATTTGACTTCTTCGTTTCCAATGTTTATCCCCTTGATCTCCTTTTGTTGTCTTATTGCTCTAGCAAGAACTTCAAGTACTATATTGAAGAGATATGGTGAAAGTGGACATCCTTGTCTTGTCCCTGAGTTTAGAGGAAATGCTTCAAGTTTCTCTCCATTTAATTTGATGTTGGCCACTGGCCTGCTGTATATTGCCTTTATTATTTCTAGGTACGGTCCTTGTATGCCCGTTCTCTCCAGAACTTTTAGCATGAAGGGGTGTTGGATTTTGTCAAATGCTTTTTTGCATCTAGCGAGATTATCATGTGTTTTTTTTTCTTTCATCTTGCTTATATGGTGAATGATGTTGATAGACTTTCGTATGTTGAACCATCCCTGAATTCCTGGGATGAAGCCTGCTTGATCATGGTGTATGATACTTTTGATGTGTTCTTGAATTCGGTTTGCTAATATTTTATTAAGTATTTTTGCATCTATGTTCGTGAGGGAGATTGGTCTGAAGTTCTCTTTCTTTGTTGGGTCTTTGTGTGGTTTAGGAATCAGGGTGAATGTGGCCTCATAGAATGAGTTTGGCAATGTTCTTTCAGATTCTATTTGGTGAAAGACTTTGAAGTGTATTGGTGTTAGCTCCTCTTTGAAGGTCTGGTAGAATTCCACGCTAAGGCCATCTGGCCCTGGGCTTTTTTTGGTTGGGAGACTTTTAATGACTGTTTCTATTTCCTTAGGAGTTATAGGACTGTTTAATCTGTTAATCTGATCTTGATTTAGCTTCAGTAGGTGGAATCTATCGAGAGAATTGTCCATTTCACTTACGTTCTCAAATTTGATGGAGTATAGATTTTTAAAGTACGATCTAAATTTTTTCTGGATTTCCTCAATGTCTGTTGTTATTTCCCCTTTTCATTCCTGATTTTGTTGATTTGGGTTTTTCCCTCTGTCTTTTAGTTAATTTGGCTAAGGGTCTGTCTATTTTGTTGATTTTCTCAAAGAACCAACTCTTGGTTTCATTGAGTCTTTGTGTAGTTCTTTTTGTTTCTAAGTTGTTGATTTCAGCCCTAAGTTTGATGAACTGCCTTCTGCTCCTTTTGGGAGTGTTTGCTTCTGTTTTTTCCAATTCACCCAGTTTAGCTTTTAGTTCGCTTATATGAGCTGTCACAATTTTCTTTTTGAAGGCACTTAGTGCTATGAATTTTCCTCATAGCACTGCTTTCATTGTGTCCCATAGGTTTTGGTATGTTGTGTCTTCATTTTCGTTGGATTTTAAGAAGTCTTTGATTTCCTTCTTTATTTCTTCCCTGACCCAGTGGTCCTCTAGTAAAGAGTTGTTCAATTTCCATGTGAGTGTAGACTTTCTGTTGATTCTTTTGCTATTGAAGTCCAGCTTTATTCCATGGTGGTCTGATAAGATACAAGGGGTTATTTCAATTTTCTTGTATCTGTTGAGGCTATCTTTGTGTCCAACTATATGGTCGATTTTGGAGAAGGTTCCATGAGGTGCTGAGAAGAAGGTGTATTCTTTTGTGTTTGGGTGAAACGTTCTGTAGATATCTGTTAGGTCCATTTGGTTCATGATCTCTGTTAGACTCATTATTTCTCTGTTTGGCTTCTGTCTTAATGATCTGTCGATTGTTGTGAGTGGGGTGTTGAAATCTCCCACTACTAAAGTGTTGGGATCGATGTGTGATTTAAGTTTTAGAAGAGTTTCTTTTACAAATATAGATGCTTTTGTATTTGGGGCATAGATGTTCAATATTGGCATGTCCTCTTAATGGATATTTCCCTTAACGAGTATGTAATGCCCACTCTGTCTTTTTTTATTAACTTCAATTGGAAGTCTATTTTGTTCGATATTAGGATGGCTACTCCAGCTTGCTTCCTGGGTCCATTTGCTTGGAAGACCTTTTCCCAGCCCTTTATTTTGAGATAGTGCCTATCTTCAGTAGTGAGATGTGTTTCTTGTATGCAGCAAAAAGATGGGTCTTGTTTACGGATCCAGTCTGTAAGTCTGTGTCTTTTTATTGGCGAGTTGAGTCCATTGATGTTGATGTATATTAGTGACCAGGGGTTGTTATTTGCCATTATTTTGGTATAGGTGATCATCTTGTGCTTCTTTTTGTTTAGTTGCTGTGGTGATTTCTATTTCCTCTGTTTTCTTGGGTGTGGTTATCTTCTCTGGGTTGGAATTTTATTTCTAGGATCTTCTGTAGGGCTGGGTTTGTGGGTAGATATTGTTTAAATTTGATTTTGTCATGGAATATCTTGTTTTCTCCATCTATGTTGATAGAGAGTTTTGCTGGGTGTAGTAGTCTGGCTGGGCACCTATGATCTCTCAGGGCTTGTAGGACATCTGCCCAGGCCCTTCTTGATTTTAAAGTTTCTGAGGAGAAGTCCGGTTTAATTCTGATGTGTCTGCCATTGTATGTGACTTGGCCCTTTTCTCTTACAGCTTTTAATATTCTTTCTTTGTTTTCTATATTTGGAGTTTCAATTATTATTTGGCCAGAGGAGTTTCTTTTCTGATTTAATTTGTTTGGTGTTCTGTAAGCCTCTTGAAATTTTATTGGCATCTCTTTTTTAGGTTTTGGAAGTTTTCTTCCATGATTTTGTTGAAGATATTTCCTGGACCCTGGAGTCGGGAGTCTTCTCTTTCCTCTATGCCTATGATTCTTAGGTTCCTTCTTTTCATTGAGTCCTTGATTTCTTGGATGTTGTGGATGAGAGATTTTTTATGTTTCTCATTTTCTTTGGATGTTGTAATGATTTCTTCCATCGAATCTTCCATGCCTGAAGTCCTGTCTTCCATCTCTTGAATCCTATTTTTGGTACTGATATCCATACTTCCTGTTCTCTTCCCTTGGCTCTCCATTTCCATTTTTAACTCTGACTGTGTTTTCTTTATTGTTTCCATTTCCATTTTCATGTCTAGAATGGTTTTATTCATTTTGTACATTTCCTGTTCCAGTTTGCTTGTCTTTGCCTGGACGTCTTCTATTGCCCTGTCTTTTTCGTGTTCAAGCTGAGTCACCCTGTTTAGAAGTTCTCTGATGGTGTTATCCATAGTTTTTGTCTGTGAAATCGTGGCCTCTTTGAATTCCTTCATGAATTTAAGTTCTTCTTGAAGGGACCCTATGACTTTCCATAATGTAGAATTGTTATCGTTTTCATGTATTTCAGTTGTTGTGCTCTAGTCTGGGTTGGCTGAAGTGGCATCACTTTCTTTTGTTGGAGTCATTCCACCTTGAATCCTACTTTTTCTGGAGTGTTTGGCCATGTGTAAGTCTTACCTGTCTGTTCCTGTTGTCTTCTATTCTTAGATCCAAAGGGGGCGCTTTAGTGTAATGGTCGACTTGTCTGACTCCACTCCTGTAAGTTTTGCTTTTCTGCCCTGCCTCTCGGGTGGAGACTTCACTTATCAAGGGGGTGGAGCTGTATACACTTAAGCTCTGGCTCCCTGCTGGGAGTGTCCGTAGTAGCAAAAAAAAAAAAAAAAAAAAAAAAAGACCAATAATAATGGCAAAGACTTCTCGGTTTGCCCAGGATTGAATCCTATGGTGGATAAGATCTGCCATCCTCCCCTGGAGCTGGCGCTGGAACCTGGCAGGTGGTGTCATGGTCTACCAAGTTCCTGTAAACAGCAGTGAGTTGCAGTCTACAGCCTGGCGGGTATTCTGCCTCTGATCCAAGCTTGCTCTGGCGGGTCTGCAAGCCTTTGCCTGATTGCCAGACTGTCTGTGTGAGACCTGGGGTGGTGGGGCAGCAGGCTGGAGAGTGTCTCTCTGTGTGGGGTTTGAATCTGTCGGCTGGGTATTAGATTGGAACTTATCCAGCGTATCTCTCCTGGTGGGGAGGGGGGATCCCGATTCTCGGATTCAGCTGCTTTCTTGCTTGTCTGAGAGTAGGAGGGAGCATCCCGCCCAGGGACTTTTAGTGGTACCTGTGTAGTTGGGTGAGACCCAGGGGTGGGTCGGGTCTCTTAGATATTTTTGTACTGCATCTTATATCAATCGCGGTTTTCCCCAAGATTAAAATGCATCCATACTGGCCGCCGCCATCTTGGATCCCCCATCCACAATTTTCTTTTTAAAGGCACTTAGTTCTATGAAATTTTCTCATACACTGGTCTCATTGTGTTCCCTAGATTTGCATATGTTGTGCCTTCATTTTCATTGGATTTTAAGAAGTCTTTGATTTCCTTCTTTATTTCTTCCCAGACCCAGTAGCCATCCAGTAAAGTGTTGTTCAGTTTCCATGAGTGTGTAGGCTTTCTGTTATTTCTGTTGTTGTTGAAGTCCAGCTTTATTCCATTGTGGTCTGATAAGATCAAGGGGTAATTTCAATTTTCTTGTATCTGTTGAGGCTATCTTTATGTCCATCTATATGGTCAATTTTGGAGAAGGTTCCGTGTAGTGCTGAGAAGAGGGTGTAATCTTTTGTGCTTGGGTGAAACATTCTGTAGATATCTGTTAAGTCCATTTGGTTCATGACCTCTGTTAGACTCATTATTTCTCTGTTTGGTTTCTGTATTGATGACCTGTCCATTCTTGTGAGTGGGTTGTTGAAGTATCCCACTACTAATGTGTGGGGATTGATGTGTGGTTTAAGCTTTAGAAGAGTTTCTTTTACAAATGTAGTTCCCCTTGTATTTGGGGCATAGATATTCAATATTGATATATCATCTTGATGAGTATTTCCTTTAATGAGTATGTATTGCCCTTCTCTATCTTTTTTGATTAGCTTCAGTTGAAAGTAAATTTTATTTGATATTAAGATGGCTACTCCAGCTTCTTTCCTGGTTCCATTTGCTTGGAAAACCTTTTCCCTGCCCTTTACTCTGAGGTAGCATCCATCTTTGTTAGTGAGATATATTTCTTGTATGCAGCAAAATGATGCGTCTTGTTTAGGGATCCATTCTGTAAACCTGTGCCTTTTTATTGGCGAGTTGAGTCCATTGATGTTGATGAATATTAATAACCAAAGGTTGTTATTTCCTATTATTTTAGTGTAGGTGGTGGTTGTGTGTTTCTTTTGGTTTAGCTGCAGTGGAGTTTTTGTTTCCTCTGTTTTCTTGGGTGCAGTTATCTTCTCTGGGTTGAAATTTTCCTTCTAAAATCTACGTAGGGCTGGATTTGTGGGTAGATATTGTTTAAATTTGATTTTGTCATGGAATATCTTGTTTTCTCCATTTATGTTGCTTGAGAGTTTTGCTGGGTATAGTAGTCTGGCTAGGCACCTATGTTCTCTCAGGGCTTGTAGGATGTCTTCCCAGGCCCTTCCAGCTTTTAAAGTCTCTGAGGAGAAGTCAGGTGTAATTCTGTTGGGTCCGCCATCATATTTTACTTGACCTTTTTCTCTTAAAGCTTTTAGTATTCTGTCTTTGTTGTGTACATTTGGATTTTCAACTATTACCTGGTGAGAGGAATTTATTTTCTGATCTAACCTGTTTGGTGTTCTGTATAACTCTTGGAGTTTTATTGCCATCTCTTTCTTTAGGTTTGGGAAGTTTTCTTCTATGATTTTGTTGAAAATATTTCCTGGACCTTGGAGTCGGGAGTCTTCTCTTTCATCTCTGCCTATTATTCTTATGTTCCATTTTTTCATTGATTCTTTGATTTCTTGGATGTTATGGATGAGAACTTTTTGATATTTCTCATTTTCTTTGGTTGTTGTACTGATTTCCATGCCTGAGATCCTGTCTTCCATCTCTTGTATCCTATTTTTGATACTCATGTCTGTAGTTCCTGTTCTCTTCCCTTGATTCTCCATCTCCAGAATGAATTCTGATTGTGTTTTCTTTATTGCTTCTACTTCCAGTTTAGGTCTTGAACCATTTTATTTTTTTTTATATGTTTCCTGTTCCAATTTGCTTGTCTTTGTCTGCAAATCTTTCAAATCTTTCATTGCCTTGTCTTTTTCCTGTTCATGTTGGGCTGTGTTGGCTTGGAGGTCTCTCTAATGGTATTCTCCGATGCTTTTATTTGTAAAATTGAGGATTTTTTGTATTCTTTCAGTGATTTCATTTCTTCTTGAAAGGACTCCATCATTTTCCTAAGTTTAGATTGGTCATCATGTTTATGTGTGTCAGTTTTGGTGGGTTGTTCAGGGCTTGCTGTGTTAACCTCACTGAATTTTGTTGGACTCATATTTCCCTGATTTTTGTCATTTTGTTCTTTTGCTGACCTTTAGCCATCTGGTTGCCCTAAGCTGATTGTTCCTAATGTCTTCTGGACCATTTCAGTGGCAGTGCTGGTCCTCTTTAGGGTGTTATGGTGACCGTGTGAATATTGGGCACTCAGTAGCTGGGAGGTACCTCTATCTGGGAGTTGGGACTACCTCCCAAGATCCTGCAGTAATCAGACCTGTGGGAGACTGTACAGGTGCAGGAAGAGCAGCCCTCTGCCCTGTCTGAGCGCAATGTTCTTCCAAGTGATTGTATATCCAGTAGAGGGACCTTTATGTCAACACCTTTCTGGGTAGGCCCAGATATGCTTGTGCCTCCCTGCCAGCCGCTGCATGGCTTTTGGCCCCTTCTGCGGTAGGGTCCGCTCTGGCCTCTGCTCTGTGTCCAGGGCCTATGCCCCGTGCCAGTGGCCTCTGCTCTGTACCTGACCCTCTGACCCATGCTGCTGGTCTCCACTTTGGACCCCGAGTCTGTGTCCCTGGCCACTAGCCTCTGCTTTGGGCCCCGAGACTGTGCCCAAAACTGTTGACCTCTGCTTTGGTCTGTGAGCCTGTGTCCCGAGCCACTGTCCTCTGCTTTGGGCCTGAGCTTGTCCACTTGCTGTGTTTTTGAGTGGTTCTTGCCCACTTCTGGGGTTCGCTCCTCAGCCTGGGTTCTGTGCCATGCCATGCCACACTCCAATGCCTAGGTTCTCCACCAAGCTGCACCTAGTAGTCTGGGTTGCTGCTTACTGTGCCCTGCTTCCTGTGTCCATGCCATGCTGTGCCCTGCTGCCTGAGTTCCCCAGCAGGGTGCTCCCTGCTGCCTGGGTGAGACCATGTTGCCTGTGTCCCGCTGGGTTCTGCACTGCCCTGTGCCCTGCATCCCCAGAGCTGTGCCCTAGTCCACGCCTGGGTAGGTCTGTTTACCTGAGTGTCTGAGGGTCCCACTAGGGACCCCAACTAGTCCTCTGAGTGTGACCCTGCGCGTTCATGCTTCTCAGGATGTTGCTCAGCTTGTTTATATTTCTGCGATGTGTTAGCTATTCGACCCCCCCCCATCTCAAAATGTGTCCCTGCTGACTGCGGCCATCTTGGATCTGGTATTTATTCATATTTTAAAACACTTATTTATTACTTCAAGTTATGTCTCCATTACTGACCTTCTTATCTGGTGTAGAGATCCAAGATCCACTAAACTATATTAACTTGGCACAACTTAATGAATTTATTGCTCAAATGTCTTCCTGGGCTCCCTCCTATCCCACACATGGTGCTGCTATGTTTCATAATTTTTAACAAATCATTTTAAATATAAGATGAAAATTTGTTTCTGAATGTGACATATATCTACTATGGTTTATATTATTTCTTCACATTTTACACTCTAAAGTGCTATCAGAGGTGATGATAAGTTACTTGACATTTTATTCTCATTGTTTCATGCCCATTCAATTTATCTCTTCAAATCGATCATTAACACCTTGAAATCCCAACCTGTGTTTTCAGTCTTGCTGTCTGCAACTCAATCTAGTACCTCATTCCAGAGTATCCACAATTTCTATTTTTGTACATGGGTTTGCAGTACATTCTCTGTGTATAATCGAGACTCTCCTTCTTCCTGCTTGATATTAGGCATATTGGTTACTATCCCTGTCTCATTTCCCTAAACTTGTAGAGCACTGTCAGGTGTTGAACATATTGCAGGAATTAATGTCTGTGATGTATATGGCTTATGTCAATGTCTGGCTCATGGTACATGATATTGAACCATCTTTTGTTATTTTTATAAACATGAAGACTTATTAAAGCATTTTCAGAATGGGGATTCTATTTAGTGGTAGAGAACTTCCATAACTTGTGTGAGATCCTGGGTTCAATTCCAAGTACCACAAAAATAGATGCATAATATATTTTCCAACACTAACACATGTTTAAGATGGAGGCTAGTACAAGATGTTAAGAAATCTAACAATACTTACTGAATAAATTGCTGATACTTACTGGCTTGCTTTGTGTCTTGATTTGTGTACTACATGTGTTGTTAACAATTATGAAAGTGCTAAACAACCTCCCAAACCTGTTGGAGTTCTTCACTATTGTACATAGTACATCTGAACTAATGAGGTTTTTGCTCCTGTAGATTCCTCAAACAAAGGACTTCCATTTTCTTTTGTATACATGAACTGAAAAGTCCTCAGAAATATACAAATGTAAGAATTATATCAGAACCAAGTTTATAGACACTATTTATGGAATTAGTGTGAAAGAAGAAATACAACCAAGGGAGGAAACTGTGTTAATAAGTGAAAATAGAGGTGATAATTCATACAATGTATTCTTAAGTTGTTTAGTTTCAGTTTGAAGATTTATTATTTTTCAGTAAGATAGCACTGGTAGTAGTATGCTAATTCATATTGCTTTCATGGATAACGGATCATTTTCTTCAAGCTTATCCCTGTACCATAGCTCCCAAGATAAGGACAGACAAGAGATCAGAGTCTGTGTGTATCACAATGGCTGACTTTCCAGGCAGCAGCTATCTTGCCTTCTTGCAACTATAGCTTGTGAACTTTCAATCATACTAAAACCATAAAGCTGTAAAGTGATATGTGTGTGTAAATGTATTTATCATTTAGTCTGTCATCCATTAAGGGTATACATTTATGTGGTGAGTTGGGAAAGCATTTAGTTATCAAGAGTCTCAGAAGACATAATTTAGTTTTCACTTGTATATGAAGTGATGTTGGTATCACTTTTTCCTCATTTAATCTTACCTGTAGTATATTTGTGATTTGCACATCTATGTGGTGTGTGTTTGTTGAGCTAACAATCCCCAGTGCTCAATGCTGGAAGTCAGAGGGCAACATGAAGGAAACAGTTTCTCCTCCTTCCACTATCTGGATTCCTAGTACCACACTTAGGTCATCAGGCTTGACAAAAAGTGTCTTTACCCCCTGTCCCATCTTGCCTGCTTTAGTAGAAGCCACTTCGCAGAATAATACATAAAGCATTATTTTACAGTTTTAAAAGTCAAGAATGATCCTAAATTTCATATAGACCCTATGTGTGTGGCATGGTGATGTGCATTTGTGAGTCTATGGGAGTAGGATTTATTTCCAACATTGTCAATACATATTCAGAGGTAGACTTCCTGGTTAGAAAAATGAATAATTAGAAAACTTTGTATTTTTAGTTTGTATGTGTCATGTAGTAGTATGGAAATAAAAATTAAGTATATGTTAATTTTCTAATCAAACAAAAAAAATTGTGGTTGTTAAATATTAAATGCCTTAGATAAAAGGCAGTGTTCGGAACTGTAGCAGTGACTCAGACTAACTTTCCCACGTGGGTGCCTCTGACCAGTATAAGGTTACCGTGAGGCTGAAGCACTACAAATTATGGAAACAAATATCACATTCTATGTGTAACAAAAACTGTAAGTCATAGCATCTTTCAGATAATACTGGATCTCATCAGGTGCAGTCAGGCAAAACCAGGCTCGTTTTTTTCTCAGAAAGCCATCTACATTTGCCAGAGATTTTAAAATTAAATAATGGACTGACTGTGTGTGAATGCTGTGTGTGCCTTTCTTTTATACTTTTGAAATAGCAATTGAGTCTGGGGAGACCCTGGCGGGGGAAGCAGGGGAGCTGGTGATAGCACAGGAAGGGGTGTTGCATGAGATAGGGACTTAATGAGATAAGGGAATATGTATTTTTGTGAGGAGAAAAAAAACTTCATAACATTTTTCATATGAAACATACACAAGAATAATGGAATAGATTATATCTTCTGAAATGTGGTCTACAGTAAGTTACTGTTGCATGTCTTCCTTCCATAGAAAGGGAATGAATTGGAGACATTCACTTATAATGAAAATTGTCTGTATTTTTCTCAATTGAGAGAGTTCATTGAGACTTTATAGAATAGTTTTATTACATATTACATGGGAAGGAAAAACACATTTTTTGTTCCAATAACAACCCTTTATCAGGCTTAACAATGCACCTTGGCATAGTTATGTCAGAAAAGAAACTGCCGCAAATTCTCGGGCAAAGTAGAGTTTCTTTTCAAAGTGTGGCTTTAGCAGTAGTTTTCAGCAAAGGAGGGACAGTCTGTTTTCAGAGAAACTCAAACACTTTTATTTCTCCTCTACCACCTACCATAAAAGTGCCTTTGGATTTTGAGGTTTGGTTTTAATGTTTCCTACATAACTGTCCATAAAGTAAGAGAAGGAAGAGGAGAAAAGGAGAAGGAGGGAGACAGGAAGAGGGACAGAGGAATGGGGAGGGACAGAAGGAGGGACAGAGGGAGGGAAGGATAGAGAGAGAGAGAGAGAGAGAGAGAGAGAGAGAGAGAGAATATTCTGCTACTTGGCGGTCATGCTCTAAGGGTTTTGGAAACGTCTCCATCGGCAGACGCAGGGATAAAACAAGCTTTACACATGAGCCATTTTATGTCACACAAGTATTCTTGAAGCTTACATTTTATTGTGACCTTTCAATGCACCCACACTTTGAAGGTGACCACAAGCCTTCTAGTTTCTCCTTCTGAATAATCTTCACACCTTTTGTCAGGGCTGCTCTGGTACATCTTCTCAAGTAATACTGAGGGGGAGCATCTACAGTAAAGAAAACCACTTGAAGTTGATTCCAGTCTAGGGAATCTACCCTTCTGATATTCTCTCTACAAACATAGCAGGCCACATTGCAGCTTCTGGAGTGTGGGCCCATGAATGGAGATTGGACATCCTTGCTTTTCTTTTAGTAATACTGACAAATAATTCAATTCATTTGCATGAAAGCTGTGTGTGTGTGTGTGCGCCATTGCGTGTGTGTCTGTATGTGTATGTGTGTGTGCATGTGTGTCTGTCTGTGTGTATGTGTGCGTGTGTATGTGCATGTGTGTGTGTTTCAAGAGCACAGCCTAGTGTCAGCTTCACTTTCCACTGGAGGAATGAAGAATGGTCATCTCTATTATTTTTCAAGACATATTTTATTTTTCACATTGTTTATATATATATATATATATATATCCCTGAGCGGTTCTTTATGATTGATTGATTCAGTTATATTTAGGGTCAAAATAATCTACTCCTCAGTCTTTTTCATTAGGCTCTCCCGGATTCATGAGGCTACTGAGAACCTTGACTAAGTTGTTTTCACTGACCTCATCATTTTCAACTCCCTCATCACCCATATAAATTAGGTTGTTTGTATTTCACTGGAATTGGAGCATCAAGGGGTAGAAAGCATAACAACTCGATCTCTGTACATTGATGAGGAACTAACCAATCAAACATTCCATCTGCACTGTAACATGGAAGCTTCATAGTCTTCAGTTACCGACTTCCCCTACAGGCAGTGTCTGCCTTCCAGTTGAAAACAAGATGATATTACCTTAGTCCTCTAGTGCTGTTCCTTGGTGGACTTGCTGAGAACACAATGATCTTAAAGTCATCTGTAGGTCAAATGAACCAGATAGTGTGCTCCTTAAACCATCCCTCACTAGGTTCCTTAAACTTTAAGGTTAGACTTATGTTGACCTGACCATTCAGATACATAGGAAAGAAAAACACTGTTTGTTTACTTAAACAAATAAACAAATAAGACATCTGGAAGGCTACAGAAATGGCTCCATCAATAAAGTTCTTTCTGCACAATAGTGATGCTCTGGGTACATTTCCTTAACAACAATGTAAAAAATACTAGGGATGGCCAAGTGTGTATGTAATCCTAACAAATGGGAGTGGAGGCAGGAATTTAACTAAAGTTCAAGGGTCAGCCAGCCTGGCAAAAAGGATAAGTTCTGGATTCTTTTTAGAAACCCAATCTTGCAGAGTGGGTAAAGTGTAATAAAAGAAGAAATCTGACATTAACTTCTGACCTTCACAAGCACATGCATAAGCACATAATTGGAGTCATATACAAATATA
>CAJQZJ010009351.1:114087-150722 GCA_907164525.1 Lophiomys imhausi
AAAGAAAGAAAGAAAGAAAGAAAGAAAGAAAGAAAGAAAGAAAGAAAAACAACCAAAACTAAACCAAACAATGATAACAAAACCCCAAGCTACCAACAAGAAGATTATTAAATGAATGTTCTTGACATATTCTTTTTGTTCAGGGTTACATGGCTTCAGTTGGTTAGCTGGGCTTGCTACAGGGAATAGGTTTTAACAGATAGGGGAAGCAAGATCCTTCTATGGGCCAGGATGGGAAACAGCACTCATCCCTTGCATGTACATTCATTTGGCAGGACCTTCATCATGAACCTAATCACATTTAACTGCAAGTGGGATTAGAGATGCTGTGCAGGGGAAAAGACAAGATCCTAGAGAGCAGGCACTGTGGTGTTGGTGGACAATTTGTCTTTCTGGACCATGAGTGGGTCACTGAAGCTAAGAAATACCTTCTCTTCCTTTGTGAAGTGATAGTGATACTCTGACCCCAGGTAGAAACATTCGAGGAAATTCAACTAAGTATAGAATTCATGTGGTCAGTACTAAAACAGTATAATATACTTCACCTATAGCACTTTCCAAGCATAGAAAGAGCAAACTGTGTAAGGGGAGAGTGTTGGGTTCATTCACATATGTCAGTATTCTATGATATGTCATATATTTAAGCTTCAAATGAATGTCTTGGACATATTTTCCCAAAGATCAATCACAGAGTGAATAAACTGTGAAACTTAATTTTCACTTTCACTTTTACTGAAAATTAGTGTTACTGATTAAAAATCATATGAAATACTATGTCTAGGGTACTACACTAAATATTTAAAACACACTTTAATTGTATTGGGTTTTTTTGAGTAATTTTGGGTAGGTTTTTGTCCATGAATTTAAATAAATTCATATTCTGAATAGATTTATCTTTGTAGTTCACAGTGCTAACAATCAAGCTACTGCTTTTAAAATGCTTTGAGCATGTGTCTCACCTATGGGGACAGGAGAACAATTTATACTTTATTAACAAATCTGGCAGTAAATTATTTACTTTTTTCTAAATAAAATTTTGAGATAGATATTATTTAAATGTCGGAAAATTTAAAAGTGTGTGTGGGGCGGGGGCATATATTCATATGTGTGAGTGTAGGTGGAGATTTGCCATGGTGTGTGAGTGGAGATCATATATCAGTCCTCGTTTTCTACATTGGCCTATAGGTCCAGGGGTGTAAGTAGAGACATGAGTGCCCTAGAATCTCATGGCCAATGTTATGTGAGTTCCGGGAACTCAAACTCAGGTCTTTGCACTTGCATGGCAAGTGCTATGCTCACTGAGATTTCTCCCCAGCCCAAGTGTCTCAAAATTTTTTATATGTGGTGCACGGGCATGGTGGTGCACGCCTTTAATCCCAGCACGCAGCAGGCAGAGGTAGGCAGATCTCTGTGAGTTCAAGGGCAGCCTGGTCTGTAGAGTGAGTTCCAGGGCAGCCAGAGCTATACAGAGAAACCTTCTCTTGAAAAATAAATTATATGTGATATATTTAGGCATCACTAATGAAAGATTCAGGATTTGAATTTAGCCTGGTCCAAATCTAATACCAAAGAAAATTCTTCTAAATAACCTCACCATTCATTCATCAATAATTTTATTAGATAATGATGTATAAATGAGTGCTTAGGAGAAACCCTGATTATCTATTGTACAATGATAGTTCCTTAAATACAGACTTAAGAATGGAGTAATATGGAGTAATATTTTGTGGAATTAATGAGTGAATTAGTTCTTTTTTTTTTTTTGGTTTTTCGAGACAGGGTTTCTCTGAATATCTCTGGCTGTCCTGGACTCACTTTGTAGACCAGGCTGGCCTCAAACTCACAAATATCCGCCTGCCTCTGCCTCCCAAGTGCTGGGATTAAAGGCGTGCGCCACCACCGCCCGGCAAGAGTTCTTTTTTTTTTTTTTTTTTTAAAGATTTATTTTATTTTATACATATGAGTGCTCTATCTGCATGTACACCTGCATTCCAGAAGAGGGCACCAGATCACATTGTGGATGGTTGTGAGCCACCATATGGTTGCTGGGAATTGAACTCAGGACCTTTGGAAGAGCACTAGGCAGTGCTCTTAACCGCTGAGCCATCTCTCCAGCCCCGTGAATTAGTTCTTATGGGTTAAGCATCTACTTTATCCAAAACACTGTCCTGAATCATAATGGAGAACAACCTTGAATATATTCTGTTTCCTTAAGGCACAGGCCGTTCGTTCTATTAGCAAAAAAAAAAAAAAAATGAACCTAAATTAAGCATTGCCATAATACTGTAAGTAGAAAATCATGAGGACCTTCAGCTCAAAATGGAAAGAGATCCTCCATCTGAGACAATCATAGTTATCTTCCTTGAGGATGTCACTGTGAAACAGGTGTAGACGTCTAAAGCATTCACACTTGATATGAGGCTCTGAGAGGAGATGTGTGACTGAAGAAACAGTGTCTGCGGAGGTGAAAAGGGGAAACGCATGCAGAACACATTTCCGTAATAAAAAGTAGTCCTTCTAAGAAGATGTTTTTAAGTTGGTAATGCAAGTTAGGATGGAAACTGAGTTAGGTATAGAACTTTAAATTAATGGAGATAGATAGATGATAGAATATTAATATCAGTTTCCAAATATGTATGGACTAGACATTGGGAATGTATGTTATATCTTATAATTTTCATAATTGTGGTCTAATTGTTATTGTTGCTTTGTTTTGTACTTATAAGAAAAAGAGCCTTTTATTTTTCCAAAAAAGGAGAACTTTTGGGGGGTAAAGATACACCTTAAATTTAAAAAAAAGCAGCAGTTAGGAGGGGAAGAGGGTAGGAGGGTGGGACCAGGAGGGGGAGAAGGGAGGGAACTGTGACTAAGATGTAACTTGAAGAAATAAATAAATGTTGAAAAACAAAGTAGCCCTAAAATTAGTGAATATTTACAGCATCCTTGTGATAGATACTACCGTATTCTCTAAGGTGACTGAGCATCTTCTTTCATAATGGGTGATGAAAGTTAAATGGACTGCTTTCATAGTTTGAATGTGAATGTCCCCCATAAGCTCACATGTTTGAATATGTCCCCAGCTGGCATTGATTGAGTGGTTATAGAATTCTTGGAACATGGAGTCTAGCTGGAGGGAAAAGTCACTAAAGGTGAGTTTGAATGTTACACTGCCAGTTATGCTCTGGCTGTTCTGGGCTGGGTCTACAACCATCATGTGAGCAATTGTCCAAAGCATACATTGCCTTAAAGCTGCTGCATGACTTCCCCATCATGCTGAACTGAGAATCTCAGAAACCATAAGCCAAAATCAACCTTTCCTTCTGTTGCTTCTATAGGGTATGTTTTGTGCTATGACTAGAAAAGAACACACGCAGTATGTATGCATGAGGAGCCAAGAAATCTAACAGACAACCTTATGTCCTTTTTGCTTTTTCTGATAATATACTGAGGTGTCAGAACTCTGAACATGAGCACAAATCTCAAGAAGTGATTCAGAGCACAAAATAATGCTAAAGTCGATCTATAGGTATAGTAGGGCCTGATGCCAGGAAACCATGTGTTTAATTATTGTTTTAAGCTCCACCACTAATGTACCTGAATAATAGAATACATTGTGCAAAGTATGCATGCTTCTGAGTACCAAGCCATGAGTATGTTGTCCACTGATAATAAATGAAACAGATTTATTTATTTCACAAAACGTTTCTTAGTAGCCATTGCAGGATAAATTCTGTAGTGAATAATGGTGACACAGGCAAACAAAACATAATACCTGACCTTCAGATATCAAATGTAGGGAAGTTAAATGTTAAAGAAACCTACCTCTTTCTTCATCAGAATTGTATTTCTTGTTTAAAACTAGGAATATATCTTGCTTTCTTCTCAAAGAAAAAAAATGAAGTGAGGAGGGCAAAATTCAACTGGTATCACAGCAGGCTGTTTTGTTTCATTTGTCCCATCTTCACAGGTTTTATAGGGCCACTAAAATTTGTTTCTTCTCTAATCTTTATCATGTCTACCTTTGTCAATATTAATGACTGCTTAAGTAGATCAATATTTTTCTAGAAATTTCCAAAGTGTTTCAAAAACAGAAATTAAAAATCTGTACATAGCTAAGCATTTGTTCCATGCATATTTATTTCCTGTTTCTTGAGGTAGTTTTGGTTGCTAATGAAAGTTTACTTGAACAATAACACTACTTCTGAGTCCATTTGGGGCTTGAAATAAATAATGTTTTCAAAGTTGGTGTGAGGCAGAAAAGAAATGAGATTATTTCCTCTCTGACTCAATCTGACCAGTTGCCCTTGTATTTCCCTGTGAGACACAATTATTACATCATTTAGGTCTCAATACACTGTCCACATTGCTAAATTGTGATAGCAAGCCACTGATAAAGTCTTTTGATTAGTCCCCAACAGCCTCTGTAGATGTCAGCTTCCATTCACTGCTGGCATCTTGAAGCAGTGTCAGTGGCATTGTATACTCCTTCAGTTAATTACAACCCATGCTGTCTTGGGATTGAAGTGAGCTGATGGGTAATGGATGTCAGTATCTTTCCGGATAGGAAAAGGGTAAGTCCACAAATTTTGAAGGTGTCTGATATGATACCATATGAGTATTTGTAGTGAGTTTGTAAATGACACTTGAAGGTTGAGATTATCCTATGGCTTCCACTTTAATTTGAGGAAGTGTCTAAATCCTCACCACCAAAGCTTTTGCAGCGCATCAATTAAGAGTGAGTCCTGTTGTAATTCTCTTAGACATTTCCTACTATTAATTAGGCCTCCTCTTCCAGTTATCAACCAATGAAATAATCATAGAAAATATTAGCAGTGTATAAATCGTTTTCATATCAATACGATGTTTACCTTATTACTATTCAGATGCAGCACCTTTATGGAATTTTGAAGATGTTTTTAGAATGCAGGAGAATTTAATCCTCATTCTAAGATGTCAACTTCTACATAAACCACACTCACTCACCTTTTGCTTTTCCAGTCAATGGACAGGAAATCTGCCTGTTACATTTACCTTCCTCAAGGATACCAATGCCAACACTGTGGCAGAAAAAGCTATATGATAATAGGAGCCAAAATGTCTGGGCTCAGGTCCCACCAACTCACTGCTGATTGGGCAACTAGTTGTTCACTCCTGGTTGCTTATCCATATCACCAGTAAAATGGGAACAAAAACTGGTTGATGGCTACATGTAAGTGACAGTAAAGGATATCAATGCATGTGTAGGATGTGCTTTAGAAGATAAAGCTTAAAAATTATAGAGAAGGTCTTGGAAGAGCTCCACAGTCCCCACGAAGTTGACATAATCTCTCTAAGCTGTAATGGAGTAAATTTGAAGAAAATACAGCTAAGACATAAAATGTAAGTCTTATCCAAGCTAATAAGCAGAAGGTTCTGCAACCTATAATGTACAAAAAAAAAGGTAGGGCAAAGAGAGATCAGATTTGGACCATCAGAGAGGTGACTGAGGCACCACACAGCAAGTTTGCTCAGACCTACCATGCATTATGGCTCTTCTGGTCTTATACAAAATAATAGAGACTGTATCAAGCCACAATGACAATGCTTTTAAGTTTAAAATGATTTAGTAGCATCAACATATCTCTATTTCTGTATATTTTTAATTTATTAACATTTCATCATATTCTGTCTTACCAGGAATAATTCTGATAAAGGTGAAAACAGTTCATGTTTTTCTAAATTAATATAAATAAATGTGTGCAGTCTTCCATGGAAACACCCTTATGTCAATAAAAATAATAAGCTTATAAATTTATGAGAAATATAGAACAGAATCAACAATTAATCCATTTATTCCACCAATGCTACCAGTATTCAAACCATTCTTGGAAATTTTATTTAAAATTACATTCAAAATCAGTTTGGAGATACTAAAGGAAATCATGGATATAAACCTATGTTGATTTGTGGAAGAAACATATACAATTTAAATGTATTACAATATTATTCTCAATTTCTAAGATATAGAATTAAACTAAATGTCCACCAATGAACAAGCAAATGAAGTATTCTCTCTCTCTTTCTGTGTATGTGTGTGTGTGTATATATATATATATGTATATATACATGTCTGTATATATAGTATACATACATATATATAATAATTGTCATTTATTTGAAACATAGATGAAAATAATATACATTATATTAAGTGAAATAAACCAAGCATAGAAAGACAAATATTGTGTGATTTTCTTAAATATCTAAATATCTAAAAAATGTTTAATTTATAGAAACGGAAAATAGAAAGATGGTTATCAAGGACTGGGAGATGAAGTTGTGGTAGAGATTTTAGTCAAAACTACTGTGTTAAATCCAGAGAAGAGAAGTGATTCTGCACCATCATAACCATAATTAGTAAGAAAACTGACTTAAACCATTGTTGTGACAAAAATTAAGGCAATGTTTTAGTTGCATGACTTAGGTATTCCCATGTACAAATCATCATGTTATATACTGTAAGTATATGCAACTTTAATTGTTACCTAAGTAAGAAGGAAACTCTTTATCTTACACTTCACAATTACTGCATTTTTAACACATAAATTAGTTTCTCCTGTTTTAGTGTTTGAATGTTGCAATTTTAGTTTTCAAATTTCAGCCTTTATCCCCTGTGGTAAACTGTCTTCTAGCCAAATATTGTGGCCACACATGGAATCCCAGCATGTGGAAGAGTAAAGCAGGAAAGCTCTAAGTTCAAGGTTATCCTAATCTGTATAATGGACTGTCTCAACTCCACAGTGATACCTTGTCTCACAAACAAACACAAACACGTCTTCAGTCTCCTAAGACAATCTTTATGTTAGTTGGTAAACTTCTGAATAAGTCCAAGTGATAAATACTTTAAGTGATGCAGTTGCAGGTCACATTGTCATGTCAAAGTGACTGAGTTCTGCTGTAGTAGAATGCAAGTAGAAACAATATGGAAATGTTTAAGGTTGAGTGCCAATAAAACTTTATTTATAAAAATTAGGAGTATTAAGGACATAGACTTTCTTATTCAGCTCATCAGCCAATCTCAGGTTCAAACTCTCTGATATGGCAAATGATTTGCATCATTTGGAGGGAGGATGAAATAAAGCAACATCATACCTGAAATACGAGAGACACCATTTCTTTCCCAGTAGCTGAGCTACAATGGAAACTAATACATTGCTAAAGCCGCAAAACAGTTTGTGCTCTGGCTATGATTCATTGGCCATGCAATTCTCTTGAGTGTCAGACCGGTTATCTGTAAAATGAGGCTAGCCTTCCTTTTCACCGAAGGTGTTTCCAAAAATTAGACATGACAAATTATGAAAAATTTATCTTTTAGAATGGATGAAAATTAGTTCTTTCTAACTCTCTCTAACGGCTTTCCAAAATCTCTTACCCCAGAAGAAAAATCAGCTAGCATTGCTTGTCTTCAGTGTCAGAATGGGGAGGAGGTTTCAGAATTCTCAAAAACATTTGCTAGAAATCAGACTCCTAGAGAAAGAAATCCAGGCGCCTCTTCTTGTAGGACTTCAGAACTGAAACCGACTGTCAAGAGGAATCCAACATTCTCATTTTTCAGATAAGGAGTGAGACTCCTCCGGATTAAATGACATGCCCAAAGCCACTCAACAACTCAGGGAAGGGTTCACACCAGGACTCTGATCAAATTCTCCCTGCAGTATTTTCATACTACAGTACGAAACCACCTCACCAGAGTGGTTTGCACACCAAGAGAATATTGAAACAGGTCCTACTGTATTTGACCCAGCTGATTATACATGCTTTGGTTAGCAAATGCAAAATTACTTCACCTGCTGGTACCTGCAAAGGAATTGTCTCTGGTCAACCACAGGGAAGTACATTCAGCATGTGGGAAGAGTTTCTTATTGCACCTCCAGCATATCAAGTGAGGCATTCAGAAGACAGACTGGCTCACATCCATTGCATAGGGTAGGGTTTCAGTGACCCCACTGGGCATGTGCATCTGCATTCCTTCAGACCACACCCTGCAGGACCCAGGGTGCCACACACTGCTTATCCCTGATGACATAACTTAGAAAATGTCATTGCATCTGCCAGAGGCATATGTGGCCTTTTGCACACATTGAACAATGGCTTGACATTTTGAACCGCTGAAAGCAGAGCTACATGGTGTCTACTCTGCACATAGTCTAAATAATACTGCTCTCTTGATGCCCTTCGTTTCCCTTTGGGCTCTCCTTCCTTATGATCTGTATTAGTAACAAATTCTCTACTTTTCCCCTTAATAAGCTTGACTTTACTGGAGAAGCATTGACTTAAATACATGTTCCAGACATTTATTGCATTGCGAACACATACTCTCTAGCTTTGGGTTATTTCATTTTCATGTATTATTGTCGCATAAACAAACATCTAGGAACTAACAGGTTTTTCAGATAATCCTCCAAACTATAGAAGGACTTGCTTGCTGTGACGGAAGGGAGAACATGATATTCCATTCAAATGGTAAAGTACATTGGTGTATAAGCATTCATCACATATGATATTTTTGTCATTTCAAGTTTACCACAAATGCTGATTGTATATTCAACATGCTAAGGAACGTTCTTACAAGGAAGGATTTTAGATATAATGCTGAAATTTGCTCATTTCTTTATTAACAAAAACCTCAATTAATTAGATTCTTAACATTTATGGTCCATACTTATTGAAAGAACCAATACTCAAGGATTCCTTTAAAACCCATTTATTTTTACATGGATATATAAAAAAATATATATAAATTCATTTTTTCCACCATTTACACTGGATTTTATTCTTGGATTAAAATGTTCTGGTAATCACACTCAAATAAAATTGAATATATAGCAATATATATGAGCTCTAAGAAGGAACCCTTTGTCTTTTACATTTTCAAGAGGTTCCCTGTATTTTAAACATCAGTGGTTCATCAATATGTAGGCGAAGGAGCAATAGTGATGTAGATCCTAGATTACCATTTTATGTCCCTGGGTACTTTTTCCATATGCAAAAGATATTTCTGAAACTTTGGAGTGGGAAGTTAGGCAGCTGGTATCAGATGACTTGTGGCAAGGCCAGGCTGCCACTCCATCGCAGGCTCCCCTCATCCCAAGCCACATTTTCCATTAGGATGTTTCCATCAGGATCAAGTTGCTCTTTAAGGATAAAAGCCGATCATCTTGTCTTCCTGTTTCTCATAAGGGCAGCTTGAGAAAGCCCATAATCAGCAGAGGGATCAGAGACTGGTTTAGTTCCCGCTAAATGTATTGGTAAAAGAAAGATCTGTTGGTCACTTCAGTCACTCATTCCCCATGCTTTCCTCTCACAGTAGTTCCCTCTCCAGCCACCAAGGGCGAAGGAATTAATATGCATAATGTCTGGTGCTACCTCTTTGAAATGTTTCAGGGTCATATTCATAACATTTAATTCTAAATCAATATAGTGACTGTGTACAATAAAAGTATAGAAGAAGTAGATAAAGTAGATTTTAAAGATAAATCAAAAGAGAACTCCAAAAACATTAATCCAAACATTTAGGTAATGAATCAGAAACATGTTGAGTTTCAGCTTGTGATATTCTATTCTCAGTAACTGGGTTTATTTGGGGCTCATAAATATGTTTTAAACAGTAAAGAAGGACACATGAAAGAGGCTCATTTATTATTATTCAAAATATGATTTTCATCACATTCTCCATAAAGTCTGATTTGTAACTCCTCTCCTTACCTAAAATTATGAAAACAACATCAGTTCTATGTAAGTATCTGTAGTATAAATTTGTGTTTAAGAATTTGAGACATAATGTGATTCTGTTTTTCTAATATTTTTGGTTGCATTGCTTGTTCCATTCATATACATCTTGAATCAGAGTAAGGATTTTTATTGTTATGAACATAATTATGTCAAGAGGTTCTAAAAAAAAGGGACTTTCTGTTGCTCCTCATCCAATATTAAAGAAGACATATTTGTTATGCTAAATTTGGTAGAATTTTATTCATCAAAAATAGATATTGAAGTCACATAAATCTTACTAATTCACAAAAGATCCAGTCTAACACCTTGATAAAGCAATAAGGCAAATTCAAGTGAGTATTAAAATTTAATTTTTTTCAGTCAGTATTTGCAAAGAATCTTAACTTGTTTTCCTGGCTTGTTAATAAAAGACAAAGGCTACTGAAAGCACAATCTGTAAGAATATTTGTAGACACAAAAGAAATAAAAGCAAAGAGAACAATCTGCAAAGCAGTAGGTGCTACAAAGAAAAAAATAACACGGGGGGGGGTGAACATTATAAAATGCCTTTTCAAAGGTTCTAATGTACAATATTTAAATACAAACAGTAACTAGTGTCACACCAACTGCTCTCAGGTTTGCAAAATATATCAAAGTACAGCATATTGGAATGAGTCCTGAGTTTCCATTTACTTTATCTATCCAGAGACATCAATTCTTTTTACTTCAGCCTGATAAAGTGGAACTGCAGCAGACAAATGAGCTAGTGGAGCTGACATAATGTGTTTGTCACAAAGAGGCGCTGGATTAAAAAAAAAAAAAAAGACTAGAAAACAACATGACTTTGATTCTCAATGAAGTTACTATTTTACAGTACCATGAACTACATTCTAACTCGATGCTTGAAGTCACCAGTCGTTGTTCATGGGCCTAAGTTTTGTTTTTGTTTTTTCACTTCATCTTGCAATCTTTCTGCAAGTAAGCCCCACCCCCCAAAAAAAGAGAGAAAAAAAAAGAGAGATTAGAAGTTCACATGTATAGTCTCATTAAAGAGTTCTTTGTGACATGATAAAAACTCCCCTCACATGTGGGCCAGAAGAAAGTGAGCAGGTTGAAGACCACTTTACACAATTCTAATTTTAAAGAAAGCTTGATTTGTATTGAAATGATACCTGATTGCTAAAATTGTATTTGATTCTAAATAAAAAATATATATCGGATGCATCAGATATAACTTTAAAAGCTATTCTTTCTTTTCATTAGACAGATAATTTTGAAAATAAAAGATTTGATTTTAGTTCTGCATTGACATGAATGAAGCATCTCTTTACCACTGGGTTTCTTTATCCAAGTAAATTAATTCAACAGTCTTTCTTTAAGCTCAGTAGACAAATGAAAATGCTATAGGTGAGATCTGCCACTGGTAAACAGACATAGGGAGAATAAGACAATGGGCTCTTGGAAACCAAGCCTTCTACCAGATGAGCAAACACTGCCTTGAAAAATTATAATGAGAAGATTCTTTCTCTGATACCTGGTACTATAGCAGCATGGTTGTTTATTTTATTTTATTTTATTTATTTTTAGTCTCTATGTATCAGTTCCACAAATGAAGAACTGAATTCTATGAATGAAAATAGGTATCATGAGTTGAAATCAATAGATTAATTCCAGTCTGGCCATAAAGCACATGTTAACATAATGGAATTCATGTAAGGGAAGAAATGGTATCTCTGCCAGAGATCTCTACAAATCAAAATATATCTCCTCAATCAAATGTTTGGCTGAAATATATTAGAGAAGTTATAATATTGTCATATCCTAAAGTCATATTTATATAATATGCTGAGTTAATTATTACTCAGTAAAATAATTAAATAGCTTGCTTGCCCCTGCTTTCTTGAATAATCTTCATTGTGTATATTTTGGAATGACTGTTTATGACAGATGGCAACACTTATGACATATATTTCAACACCTTTTATAAAATCGTAAATTAGTACCACACAAATGATCACCCAGTAAACTCTATAGGCATCCTGCAGATATATCAGAGATTTCAAGTTTATACAGACTGGCCACATTTGATCTGAGAACAGCAAAACATGTATGATGAGGTGAATGGTAGCTTCGAGGCAAGGAGAGACGGAAAGGGCCACAGAAACAGTAGTACCCAAGAGAAAATGGGTTCAGCTTGCTGAGAAGCCTTGACAGCCCCAAGACACGAATACATGGTTGCATGGGAAATGTCATTGCTTTCTTGTCTTTCTGCCATGAAACGCTGGTCAGATTTGGCAAGCTGATGGTTTCTTTGAAGTTAAATCTGTCTTATTTATCAAATGTGGTAGAACAAAATTTATTTTGATCTAATTTTGGAAGCAAGTATAGATAAGAGAAAAACATCTGACAGTGTTAAAACTCCTCTGTCCAATTTCTGGAGAAGTTAGAAAAGTGTGGAAATTGATGTCCAACTTCCTTAAGCATACACGAGCAAGGAAACGTCACTATTTTCCATAGAAAGTATCATCTACCTTTGGGTAGACTGACTCTAAAAGACTATGATGAGACTGAACAACCCTTACTCAGTTTCTACACAGCACTAAAGATGGGCATTTGTTGTAACCAAAGACAAAATCTGTCTGCCTTTTGTTAGCCCACAAGCATATTGTCTCAAGATGTTCTGGTTGCCTGTCAGGTAGAGTAGTGAGACAATGAAACCAGTGAATGCTGAAACATGTTAAAAGATGACCCAGGGCCAATAAGGCAACCATGCATGCTCAATACATGCTCCATGGCCCTATGTTAATGCCCAACTTTCTGTCTGGTTGACTGAGTTATGCCTAGGAACTGATTATTCCTGGGTTTCCATCCAGTTGCTCCCCTTTCTCCTCCAATACCAAGAGGACTCTGTTGGTAACAGCAGCTTTTCTTAAATGAAGCTGCTCTGGGATGTACTTCAAAGTCTATCTTTTGGGACAATGAAATTGTTGTTCCTAAAACTTTAGCATGAACCTAGCAACCTGGCCATCATTAGCATGAATGAAGTGCTATGTCTCTGTCCTCATAAACATTCATTTGGGACATGTTAATATTATTTTTATTCAATAACTGAGAATTGAAGACTAGATTGGATGACCTTTATCAAAGTCACTCAACAAATATATGATAAAATAAGTATTTTAACCTGAGTTCTTTTATAGATAGTGCTATATGTCTACCACATCTCCTCTCATGTAGCCAAGACTAATTAATGGATACAGTATGGGTGAACCGAAAATCTTCAGAACATTAGAGAGAAACTGAAAACAATAGGAAAAAGTTAACTATCTTTATGGTGATATTGACATCAACAATAAGGCAACGAACAAAATTTTCAAGTACAGAGCATTAGTTGGGCAGGTTAAAATGTTACGTTAACATCTTCTCTCTAATGTGGAAATATTAAATTAGTAGAAAAGTCATCAGAAAGAAAGTAGAAAGGAATGTGGGCCTACCCAACAAGAAAACAAAATCTGTGTTCTTTTTAATTTGTATATTCATTGAAAATACAATTAGTCTCAGATAGAATTAGCAGCCCTGCACAAGATAATAGAATACAAAATTGACTTACCTATCCACACACCAAAACTAGGACAGTGTATAATACCTGGGACAGAATTTATTTCACTGTTTTAGAGTGAAGCCTACCATCCAGTGGCCTTCTGGAATACTACAATTCTACTGCAAAAGGGAGATTTATCATCTGATTATGCTCAAATTCTCAATTATCCAAGTAATACTGGGAAATGTTGCCTCGAGTCTGTTCATTGTGGCAAGAGTCCTAGAGAGAGATCACAGGTTGAATATTGAAGCAATCAGATGTTGCTGATAGTTGTGATTTGAGTTTACACGGGCAATTAAACGTCAGATCCCTTTTTTCTAACAGTAGCTTCTAAGTGTACACCAAGGGAAGGCTACAGGGATGATATTGTCACAGAAGCGGTTTATTATCCAAGTCCCTGGACTTGGTGTTCCCATGTTTTACCTTGCAGGGAACAGGAACGCCCCTGGCTCTGGTGAGGTGCCCCTGCTGTCATTTGGGCTGCTGTGCCAGACAGCATGGTACAATCCAGCAGTGGTGTTGCTAATGAGGATGAGTGATGATAAAGACCCCACAAATGAGGACACAGTGGTGATAAATTCTAGAAAGGGACAAGTCTGCAGTGCTTTCAGTCTCAGAGTAGTGGATCCAAATGCCAGGTGCTCCCAGACCCCTCAGCCCTTGTCAAGATCTGAAACAAAACATTATAACATAGCCAGGACTGTTTGCCTTGCCACTTTACGAGATAGAGCAAACATCTTTTCAATTCTTCCCCACCCGAATTGATATTCGTTTAATACAAAAACTTTTTTCATTCTTCTCCAATAAGATCTTTTCATAAAATTTTATGCCCCTAAACCTTTATTTTTATGTTGAACATCAGTAGGTAATGTGAAAAGCATTTGGGATACTATCAAAATGTATATATGGATATAGTTTTTGAAATCTGTTAATTTTGAATACAATTTATTTATCAAAATATCATAAATGGTTTTGCTCTCAATGAGCTTTACTCTACTTAAAGGCAGCAAAGTCCCAGAGAAAACTTCGCTGATTGTAATACAAATGGTGGCAGACAGTGACATCTTGTGGATGAACTGACCATGAACTTAATGTAAGCATGAATGAGGTGCGCTGCGTTAACTTTTAAACTTTGTTGTTTAGGAATCGGCATGTTGTGTGTGTGTTAGATCGTATGACGTGTTGGGGGTGGGTTGATGGCCAGAAGCGGACTTACAAAGTTCTAACTCACAGTGGGACTGTGGTTTACATTCATAATTCTGGAACTTTAGAGCTGCAAACTATTACAACCTAATCATGTTTAATTGGCTTCACAGTAACCTCTGTAATGCTATTGTAAAGCCAGAACAGACAGCTCAGATTCGCTGCCAAGATTTTTCAGTCACATCCTACTTCCTGATAAGTAGTGGTACATTCGGGATTACTTTGATTATATATGGTACTTTTCCATGAAGAGTGAAGTATGGTAGTGCTTTGAGATAAGGAAGTCCAGGCTTTACAGTGTAACCATGATGGGTGTCTCCTTTGGCTACCTTGAGATTACCTCCAAGCTGGAGAGGTCCCAGATCTCTCACTCCATCTACTACTGTTGGAAAAAGATTTCCACTTCTGTATCACCCGTAATGGACTTCTAAAATGAAAACCCACGGGCAGGGAATAGAGGAACTCAAAAGAAGCAACTGCAGGTCCTCTGGCTGTGCTGTATTGACTAGACACCAACTGAGACCTCATCTAATCAGAAATGACACAAGTTATTTTTGCTCTCTACTCATTTAGTTCTCTAAGTATCCAGTTCTATGATTCATCAGTAAAAACAAAACAACCCTCCTAAAGACTTGACTAGTGAACAAGTGGTTATTCCATGAAGAGGCAGGTTATTACAGTAGCTTTTTCTTACTCTGATCTATGAAAACAGGAAAAACACACTCTAGCAAACTTTTCTTGGATGCCAACTAGATTACATCTCATTCTTATGTTTTTCTCTCTCCAAATCTCATCGCACATGCGACCTTTGCCCTGACTCTGGACTCCTTCCGTTGCAGAATACTACTTACAACAAAGTGTCCCATGTCCTACATCTTATGAGAAGCCATCGCCCAATCCCTCTGCTGCATTCTCTGCCTTTATCTTACACAATGGTGACTTTTAATGAATAATGTTTAGTTTTCTACATAACAGGTGTCCTGGGACCATGCCTTTATTAAGTATCCCAATATTGTAACTGGATGGCGGATAGTGTTGCAATTGTGCTGGCCATTTTTTGCTCAATTCATTTTTTACTCTTTTTTTTTTTTTACTCAAACTCAACACGAAGAGTAGGCACAACACTCTTTCCGGAGTTATCCTCTTGGCTAGCCACAGCTTTGTTGTCTTTGACTCTTGGATCATTGTCACTCTTTGCTCACTCCTATTTCTTCCTTTCCCTTCTATAACAGACTTTATAGACAAAACAAAAATCAATGGAAGAACCTTTATGGCCATATTTAAGTTTGGGTACACCTGGGATGATGTATCTTGTATCTGTAGACACAGACCATCAGTGTGATGTGTTTTTAAATTCATGTGATTACCATAAAGGGTAAAAATGGTAACGTTTGGTATTCAGATGGTTCTGCTTCTGGTTCAACTTGCTGGTGAATGCAAGTGCTCTGATCTATATTCTTAGATGTAGCATACTCTTTATGGATCCTGGGTGCTATTAAAGCTGCTATTAGTTCTCACCATAATGCCTGGCATAATGCATCGTGACGTCCATTCATTGGCTACTGCTACTCTGCATTTTTAAGACTGCTATTACGTGATCATTAATCCAGAATTATAGCTGGTTAATTCCAGCATGGAACCTTCCACTCTAGAAAGCTGGTACCAGGCATCTCCCTCACCAGTACTTGGTCATTCAGAATGATTTATGTGCAATTCAGATATCCCGTTGACTTGATGCACTGAGCCCTTTGACCTCGGAATATTCACCCAGAGAGCGTGAGTTCTCACCACCCGGTGAAATGCAATGAGATTGGATATCATATGGTCTAGTCATTGTCCTCTGCCACCATGACAAAAGTCATCTCCAAGCTCTCCTTTCCCTGATATTTAACTTATGTTATCATTAAAAGATACATTTTTATCTTCTGACAGACTCTTGGTGATGAGATTATTATTTGGCTAATAAAACATTTCAGAAAGCTTTTGTTTCTGACTTGCTTTGCTTCATTTTTTAATTAATGAAAGACATTTACATGGAGCATTTGCGCCCTCTACTGGCTACGTGTGCTGAATTTCTCTACTCCCCCCCCCCCTCATTTGTAAACAGCTGAGTTAGATCAAGGCTTCATTAATGCAAACGTGGAATTAGGTAGACTCTTATGGAAAGAAGAACATTACTCTGCATGCAAACTGAAGAAGTAAGGTTCCCCCGGGGCGGGGAAAAGGCAATTAATGAGTAGGTAGTAGATACATTGGTGTTTTAAAGATAGTATGATCAAAACCAATATCCTCTAACACAAGGACAATTAAGGGATGGCAGATGTTGATATAAAGTAGAATATGTTTATACTTGGCTGGAGCGGTAGAACAGTTGTATTGTGCCTGACTAGCTTGCAAGCAACCCTGGTTTTAATCTCTAGTACTGCGTGAACACCAGTGTGGTAGTACATGGTTGTAATTCTAGATTTTGGGAGGAAGAGGCAAGGATAATCATAAGAAATTCAAAGTCATCTTCGCCTTCATAGTGAGTTCAGTGGCAGCCTTGTTTTTAGGAGAAATGAAATAAAGAAAGAAAGAAAGTGAGAGAAAGGCAGACAGAGAAAAAAAGAAAATGGATAAATGGGTTTATTTCTTAGATCACATGTCATCAGATGTTCTTTGATGCAATACAACTTCTCCTGCCCAAAGAAAGTAAGCCATACTTACTCCTGATATATTTTATTCAGTCTGTCTATCTATAACTTAAAGTATTCAGCTAGATTTTATTACTGGCTGAGGTAACAAAACAATATTTTGAGGAGAAGTTCCATTACAGCACAGAACTCACTTGCCATATAATGGAATGTAATTTGAAAAGACCTGTACTTGAAAAGGCTTTTTCTGTTATTTTTTTTCCATCACTGCTGTCAGTGAATGATTCTAAAAGCAGGGCTTTGTAAGAAATTGGCATGGGTTTGGATATTGATCCTAGCTCTACTTCATGCTTCCATATAGCTCAGCTGAATAATTCAGTAGTCCCCATGTATGGCATATCATATATGAATATTAAGATGCATAGGGAATAGGGGGAAAGAATGCTTATTCTCAGCAACTAAAATTAATGCCAAAAGGCTATATGCACATATGAGTTATATCTAACACAAGATCTCTAGACTCACATGCCATTTTTGATACTTCTAAGACATTAAATTGCTTACTAGAACAATAGTTCTGATTTCTAATAAAAGAAATAATTTCTTTTCATTATTTCCACAAAGTTAAGTTGCATCTATAGTATTGAATGTTAAATTTAATTCATACTGACTGCTAATATTAATTCCAAAAATCTAAGGACATCTATGAAGAAAAGCAAATGGCTGGGTAGCTACCAGTACTTGACAAACACAATCACAAGGGATACATTACTGTGGGTTCTACTTTCAGTGACTGAGACAATAATGCAAACAACACTAACATACTTCAATAAGAAATGCCATAAAAAGCTCATTTAAATTGTCAGTCACAGGGTAGAAAGATAACTCAATGAATCAAGATGCTTGCTGTAGAATACTGAGGACATGAGTTTGATCCCTGGAACCCACATAAAGGTGGAAGGAGAGAACAAATGTAAAAGAGGTTATTTGATAACTAAACATGGGTACTATGATATGAGAAACCATTTCATATATGTATGTGTACACACATCAATAATATGTAGTTCTTAAAAATCACATCATTTATATGACATCACTTATATTAGTAGCTTTACCTATTCCATATATCTATAATATTTTCAAAGACTCTCACATGAAGTATAACATTCTACCAACATAAAAAGCCTATGAATTTGGATAGGAAATTTATCACTCAAACACCTCCATAATGTATTGGGACTAGGACAGAGGATCTTTCCTATTCTGTCCTATCTCTCCACTGGAGCACAATGCTTTGCTCAAGAGAAAAAGGGGGTATTTTAAATGGATAGGGGGGGTCAAGAATCTTTATAATAGTTTTTACACCCAATGTTGGGTAGGGGAAGGGGTCTGTCTAGAGCACTCTATTGGCAAATCAGTAAATGTAGATACCCAGTGAATCGTAGTTAAACTGACTTTGCTACAAAAGCAGATACAGAGCAAGGAAAGCTCTACGGAGTGAATACGGAGGCACAGCATTGCCAAGAGGAGGAAATAAAAGCAGGATTAACTGTTTTTAGGTTGACCAGGAGTAGACTTGCTTGGACACCTTCCTGATTCTGTCATGATGGGGATTTGCACCGGATTTGGGATTGACAAGCTGTGGGATGATTTTCACTGTCTCTATTTCCATCAACAGATTATTTCCTAGTGTGCCAATATTTATTTGGCTGCCAGAGGAATTTCTTGTAACTTCTTGTCTCTGTTTGATGCTTATCAGGAAGGATTTGGACCAGTTTTATACTTCTGAGGCTCAGGAGAGTAACTTTCATCTTTCTACTCTCAGACAAGCCATCACAGGGTGTTCCTGGGCAGCTCATTTCATGGATTTTTCTTCTTCACACTGTCTCATTTATGGCAGTTGAGATATAACCTGCAAGGGAAACTCAAAAGATTATTTGAAGACCTCAATGTTCTCTAATATTGAGGTATTTACTGTTCAAACCTCACAGTCTTGGAGGAACAGAGTGAAATGTCATGTTGTTGACATGTTTAACCCATTTGAGGTTGGATGAGACCACACTGAGAAATGGCCTACAGAGCTTGCCTCTGATTATTAGGAGACATAAAGAACTATGACTGTGGGATCCCACGGTTAATGCAAAGCCAGGATTTAAATGACAGAAGGAGAAATCAATTGCTTTTCGTAGAGACTTAAATGATCAGTCCCACATTACGTGTTCACATAAGTGATCTTAAACTACTTTTATTTCTGTTAGAGTTCAACAGTGTTCAGGCTGAGCTTGGTGTTTGTCGTTTGGTATATGAGACATATTTGCTGTCTACTGTGCTAAGGAGGCCTCTGATATTGGTTGTTTATTAAATGGATCATCCCTGAAGCTAAGTGTCAGCAGCCATAAGCCAAGATGGTGCTGTCATTATAAGCCAAAGTACTTGTATTCCACACTCCTCTATTACATTTAAGAATATAAAAACTAGAGCACTTCAAGCATTTCAAGGCTTAGTTGATGATAAGAGAGTGTGATAAGAGAACAGATTTAAATTGCCATCTGTATATAAAAGTCAGACACAAGATTAAAGTACATTATTATCCTTTAGAAACAGTGTCATCCATTCAATAGATATTGGACAAGCAGTTACTCATATTTGCATTAGGCTGGATACTCAGATTCGGTCAGAAAACTGACCACATTTCAGAGCCTTTGTAGCTTAAAGTGTATAGAGCAGAGAGAAGTGAGGGGAAGTAGCACAATCCTGTCTGACAGTCAAAACACAATTCCTTTGATTAGAATTGTCTTTCCTTGTTTTCAGTGGTTCTCATTGGCAACTGCCTAGACAAACAATGAAAGAAGCTTTTACATTGCAAAGACTGAGGTGATACCTACACAGCAGCCTAAATCCAGGGGGACACACCCTTGCCCTGTGAATTTTAACATAATAATAGTCCCTTTTGAATTGTTGCTGAGGTGGTGAGCAAATGGTCCAAGGCTGAGTTCGTTATCCACCTCAAGACAGGCATTGCTCATAAGACTATTCCATAAAAGGCACATAGAGCTGGTTCATTGCATGCATATTCAATGTGAATGAAGTTAAAAAGAAAATTTTAATGTGGAAGAGTTAAAGTGGAAAGTTACTAATACTTTACGTTTGCAATAATGCTAATTATACAATTAATAAAAGAAGACACACCTGCACAAACATGAACATATGAAACTGGTTCTTCTTCTTTTCCAATATCACATGCATACCTCACATATGCTTTGCACACACGTTTGTACACATACACAGGGTACATGTGTTTATCATTTCTCATGTAGGATAAATTTCATATTAGTTATCCTCAAAAGTGTAAAATATGGTGTTGATTAAATACATATTTGTAATAATAATAACTGAAGTCAAAGTCTTACTATTAATAAAGGAGGTTAGAGATATTGGAGAGTAGAGATTAGAATAAATTTTGTGATGTTGGTCATTAAATGAAAAGTCATCCCTTAAACTGATCTAAGTTTAATGAAAGCATATCAGGTTGATGGCACAGATAGAAGATACAATGATAATCTAACAAGCAATACATCAGTGATTAGGATGTTAGAAGGCTGATAACCAATATGTCTTTGCCACATTCAAATGCTTAACCGTTTTTTTGATATAAGAATGCTTGGCAAGGGGATGACATTATATGACCCTTATTACTGATAAAGATGTAAAGAATATGGCTGACCTATGAGATGATCCTGGACTTGCAATACCTGTACACAACAATGGTGGATTTTCTTATTCAGTATAAACTAGGAAGGATCCCTCTAGACTTGACAACCCCTCGGTGGTAGTCCTGGGTAGATATACTTTAGAGAACTGGTCAAATTGGAAGAGAGAAAGGGGAAAGGGAGATTTAAAAAAAAATGTTTATTTATTACTTCAGGTTACATATCCATCACAGTGCCCTCTTTCCACCCCTCTCAGTCCCGCCCTCCCACCCTCTACTCCCTATCCCTTCCATCCCACTACTCTGGAGTGGAGTGTCCCTACCTAGCAGACCCCCACCCAGCCCCAGTTCAGCAGTCAGCTATGCCAAACTCCTTATCTCACATTCCCAGAGGAGATTGAGGAGTTTGGAGCTATTCGCTTGATAGGTGCCCAGCTCTGTTACACAGAGAACAGGAAATGGAAACACAGAGAAAAGGAAAAGGAACCCAAGCATCAAAGAGCAGAGGCATCTCTAAAAATGGTAAGGTGGCTCTCCTTTCCCTTCCTGGGAGAAAACTGAAGCTGACTACACACACCACCATGTATTCAGGCAATGGGGAGAGAACTTTAGGTACTCTTGCAACTCCAACATTTCTTCTCAAATTCTTGACATCTGAATTAGAGAAGCGTCAGAGAACTTTGATGTAGCAAAGAAAATTAACACAAGCAGATTGGGAATACCAGTAAAGCTTAATACATGAGACAACCCAATATATTTAGCAGATCTCTCTCTCTCTCTGTCTCTCTCTCTTTCTGTGTGCCTGTGTGTGTGTGTGGTGTGTGCACATATATGTGTGTAAATGTGTGTAAATTTGGAATCCAGAGGCAGATGTTCTGTGTATCTATTGGATATCTCTTCACCTTATTCTTCTGAGAGAAGGTTTATCACTGAACCTGGAGCTCACTGATTCTACTAGATGGGCCTGCCAATGTGTTCTATAGAACTTGCTCTTCCCATGTTCCCATTCCCGGAGTTACAGGTGCATGCTCCTTACCAGATTTTTGTGTGGGTGTGAGAATCCAAACCCAGATCCTCATGCTTGCAAGGTAGTACTTTATTATCTGAGTAGCATGCACAGACCATATTTTTCCCAGTTCTTTAGAAATGTGTTTTATTTTATAAATTTTTCTAAAAAGACTTTAAGATTCATGAAATTCAGTAATCATTCTGTAAATTTGAGATCATTAGTAGATTAATATTTCAAATAAAATCTGAGCAATTGGCCCTTTCTGGCAATATCTAAGGCAGAATCTTTACCCTAGAAATTACATGAATCTAAAACAAATTGTCTGGTCAAGAAGTAAACATTTCAACAAAACCACATTTCAGATACAAATGGTGTTGATCAAACGAAAAAATACAGTCACTATGAGTCTATGGGCTAATCTATGTAAAATAGTAAATAAGGGGTTTAAATAATAATGTAAAAATAAATCAGAAACTTCATATCATGTTGATGTTCTCATTCATTTAATGTTGATAATAATTTGAAAATCAATCTTGAGATTTAAAAGCATCTTGGATCAAATTTCCCCTTAATATGCCTCCCGGCACTTTTGGCAGAGACTACACTGGCAATCACGAGAGCATTGACATTAATAGTGGCTTTCGCTTCCCTGTGAGTCAAGCTAACAGAGTCTGCAAGTGACTCTTTCAGAAGCACTTGTACAATCTTGCCAAAAATCCTTCTACAACTCTATCTTTCCCTGACTTTAGTGGAATAAAGCAAGTCATAAAAACCATATTGCAAGGAAAGAAATGGATTTTTTCACCATTGAAAAGATCTCCTTTATAGAGCAAACTTAATAATCACCCTTTCTTTAGCCCTTCTTACTTTCCATATGAATCTATGGATTTCAGTTGATGGTCAAAACTAAGTCAGCAGTGATAAAAAGAAATGACTAGCAATAGCTTTGCTTCCCTCAAATGCACGGACTTTTCTTTGTGAAAAATCTAAGCTCTGAGCTGTCAAAAAAAGAGAAAGAGTTTTGGAGTTTACCTTTTCATTTATATAAATTGGTTACAATAGATTTTTACCGGAAATAAATACTCTTTCCTATTCTCAGCCATGATGCATTCATATGTTTACCTCGTGTCATTGACTCTAAATTCCATCTGTATATTTTATTTTATACAACATAGGCCTTATTAATTCTTTCTTATTCTAGAGATGTTGTATAATCAGTGTATGAAATAAGAAAGCAGAATGAAGGAGTGACTGCGGGAAAAAACTGAATCACTTTGAAGGGATGGGACATGAAAGTGCAGGGGAGGAGGGAAATAAGTAAGAACAAGCTGCAATGACATGTATGTGGAAAGGTGCTTTGATGATGCCCACTTTGTGCATGTTAACCTAAAGAAGGAATAAAAGATAGAATTTGGAGGAGCTAGAGTGACAGCTCAGTGTGTAGGAGCACATGCTACGCAAGCATGAATCCTAGGTTTGGATCCCTGCGCAAACACATGAGAAGCTGAACACAGCAACACAAACTTTTAACCCTGGTACTCTGTGAGTCAGAGAGTAGACCCAGGAGGAATACTAGTTTTCCTTGATGCTAACCTAGTTTCAGATACAGTGAGGGACACTTCCCCAAGTTATAAGATAGAGAATGATATGGCAAGATGTAGGATATCATCCTCTGCCCTTTGTATCCACACAACAATACATACCCCATTAACATACATACCACACTCTCACATATATACTCACTCACCCATACACATACACACAAAATATATTCCTCTTGAAGACCCAAATTTAAGTAAAATTACTTGTTTTAAAATGAGTATGTATAGCTGGGCATGGTGGCACATGCCTTTATTCAAGTACTAGAAGGCAGAGAAACGTAGATGTGTCTCTATGAGTTCAAGACCAGCCTAGTCTACATAGTGAGATTCAGGACAGCCAGAGCTATATAGTGAGACCCTGTCTTGAAAATCAAATAAACAAATTAAATGCATACAAAATTTTTCCATTAGTTGGGTCATACAGTTTGAGTTGGGTAGATAGATTGGTTTTAATATGCAATCAATAAATGTTTTAAATTCAGCCTTTTAGAAGCAACAGAGACATTCTTGCAATTGCTTTTTGAACACAAACCTTATCATATTGTATTTACATTTCTCACTTAAATTAACAATCTGTGTTTGTTTGTTTGGTTTTTGTCCAGTAACAAATAGCATGTTGAATATGTAAGATTGTATTCATCCCACAGTAAAAATAAGTGAGCTAGGAACTTGTAAAAAGATTTCTTTTGCTCCTGTTCATACTCAAGCCTGTAGCTTTCCAAATTAGTAAGTGGATGGATCAGAACTACATTCCGTTTGGGATATATTCTGCTTTTGAAGTACAGTCTACAAAAACTCTTTGATATATACTTTTCTTAGTGGCAGAAGTGAATCACTCTTATATTTCCCTTAATTAAGAATTGATATCCTGGCTTTATGAGTGATTGACCCTTTAGGATTTTGTAGAATAGCAGTCCACTTCAGGAGATACACTGGAGACACCATTTATTCTCAAGTATTTCTAATTTCTGTACTCACCAAGTTTGATGAATATGTCATCATGGGGAGAGGGGGCCAGTATTGTTATCTGTACAATGTTGAGCTCCTAAAGGTGGTAGTGCTGTGTGGTACCTAAGTACGAAAAGGTGCTTTCATATTGCTCTGAGGATCATAACTTTCTATCTTTCTTACAGATATTTCATTTACCACTTAATAGCACATGGAATGTGTAAACCATGTTCATTAGCATTAGTGATCAGTGGCAGTGAAGGCAATTACATGGATTAGTTGACAGTTGACATGTGTGACATTCTGTTTAGAGTTCTGATGGGCATAGGAAGTAAAGATAGTGTAAGGTTCACCACCCCACAACCCATCCATTCCTTTTGGCACCAGTGATCTCTTATTTACATATATTTTTTAAGATGAAATATTATTTTGACCTACCATTTGACTGGTGTAGTTTGGACCTGGTTATGAATTTCTACTTGAACCCATTAAAGAATCAATTCTCATTTCATAAATGATAGAAACATTACCTCTATTCATTTGGGAAGCTACAGCCTTGAGTTCTTCTGATGCTAAATAATCCTTCCCAATTACACATTTGGGTTAAGAAGAAAGAGACAGAGGTGGGTTTGTGGGCTTGGTGGATACATCTGAGGTTAAGCATTGTCTTGAACACTTTCATCAGTTCCACTAACCTATTTCTATATACACTACAATCTCAGATTATAATTTTGATATTTTGCTTTCAATTCAACGCAAGTACTATACTTCTCAAAATCCTGATTATTCTCAAATTTACTTTGCGTGATTATTTTATAAAGTGACTCTGGACCTATGGGTAAAAGATTGGTGAATGTTAAACACAAAGAAATTTACAATGACCTTCATCATAGCAATAGGCCTTGTTTGTAAACAATATTTTCCAGACCTATAAATGAAAATAAATGTAGAGAGTTGTTGGGAAATGATAGTAATCTTCCAGTACTGAAGCTGATACTTGCATAAGTATATGTATTATCTATCTATAACACAATTGAGGCACATCTGTAAGTATATTTAGACATATGTTATATATTTGCATATTAACTATATCATAACTTAAAACAGAATACTATTATACTATGTCATATGTATCCTATGTGATATATTACTATGCTTCACCTGAGGCATATTTTTTACTCTAGTGAATATAGATAGATAAGGTATAATTCAAGAGGATTCAGATAAGTTAAACTAGCTAGATATATCTAAAACTATTTATAACTAACATATATCTAACCTAAATGTTGATTAAAATGTACATATATTAGTTTATTCTGTTTACTAAAGAGCCGAGAACCTCAGCACTCAATTTTTCACATTGCAGTTTATTGTACGCATTCTTTAAACTAGGAGTCATGACTCCCTCAGAAAGTCAAAGCAGACAGTCACAGGGATGAAGTGCTATATCCAGGGTACAAAATGTTAACTAATAGAGTCTACAATCACAGGCCAAGACTGTGACTAACAATAAAAAATATTAAATTTGAACCTACAGCATAAGCTGAAGTCTGTTGATGACTGAGCAGGAATAAATATGTATAAGAGAATCGATATATCTCTTATGTTATAGTTATATATAACTATATATATATATCTTATAGTTAATAGAATTTTGCAGATACCTTGTTCCTAACTGAAGCATAATTCCTGCTCTTTATTGTAGGTCATACCTAGAAAAATCAGAGAATGGAAAGAACAGGGGATGGGGAATAAGTTATAGTCCACCCAGACAGAGTTGGATTAGGTTAGTTATATTGACATGTGATTGTCATTCATGAATAGAGCTCTCTCTGTGATGATACTCCACTAATCCACAAATCCTATCTAATCAAATATCTAATGATAAGACAAATTCTGACTGAAGGATGGTCTACAAAAACACCTGGTCAAAATTCTTTAGTTATTAAAGTTATCACAAAGAAAAAGGCTGAGCAAATAACTCATCCCATAGGAACAGAGATGTCAGGAGTAAATGTGATTTGTCATAATGATTGTTATTCTGACATAAGATAATGTTAATTGGTAGATAGAAAATCTAAATGAAACAGTGGGCTTTATATGAGACATTATTAATTTATTAAATATCAAAACACACCAAGCTAATATAAAATGACTTTATTAGTGATTCTGACTTGAAAATGTAAAAGATTTTTTACTATCTTCACAACTTTTCCAAAATATTAAACTATTTTAAAATAAATATTTATTTTAAGAACACACAGCTAATACATAATGATCAATTCAATAGTCAAATAAAGATATTCATTCCATTTAAAATAGAATTATAAATAATAAAATAGGAACAGATGAGCAAAGCATGTGCTGCTTTTTGCATTGAAATTTAAGTGTTCCTGAGAGATATTAAAGAAGATTAAAGTAAGTGGATAAACATTTCATGTATGGATTATAATAATGTCAACTTTTCCTGTAGTAATTTTTATGGATTCAACACAATCTCCCTTAAAGCCCCCCTCATGGGGAGGGTGTTATAAAGATTGACAGCCAATCCAAAAATGTATATGAATATGCAAATGTCTTATAAAGTCTCAAACCAATGTAAAAGGATGTACTTGAAAAATGAATGTTAATATAATTTAAAAACTGCCAGTATCAAGAAACTGTGATATTGATCCCAGAATGGGTGTAGATACACAAGCAACAAAAACAACTGCTGAATAATAATGGTGATGGCATATATGTGGTAGAAACACTGGAGATGGTTGACGTATGTTTTGGACAGGACAAAATCGAACAGCACCTTGTGCTATCCAAAATAACATATACTTAAAATATATGACTGGTAAGTTCTAGAATATCAGGTCTAATTTTTAGAATGTGGTTAGTCAGAGCTAGCTGACGCTGAAGGGTTTAAATCCATAGGCAAGTAGGGAGTGTGGCTGCAGTGTATCTCTTCAGTGGACTATTGGGGATGAAACAAACAAACATGAAACTGCTTAATCATGCTATAATGTGGATGAGCTTTAAAATTTCCACGTTGAGTTAAAGAAGCCAAAATATATTGCATTATGCATGGTCATATTTGTATGAAAAAATAGAAAGGCAATTTTTTAGACAATGATTTTTCTAGGACTAGATACTGGTGTCAACTACAAATGGTCTTACATGAGTTTTAGAGTGATAAAATTATTATGAAGTTGGATTCAAGTGATATTAGCAGAACTTTGTATATTTATTAAAACTTTCTAAGGACTAAAATTTATGGTGTATGTATTTTATGCAATAGCGATTCTTTTTTAGTCTTAGCTATTCTGCTTACTAGTGTAAATCTCAAATATTCTGATTACTAAATTTGTAAACATTTATGTCTTGGCTAAGAGTTTTAGTGGAAAGATGAACTGGAATTGAAAAGGAATTAGAAGTGTTACAAACCTTCTGGAATGATACAGACTTTAAGATATCAGACTACATATGGTGGTCACATGAGTCTGTACCAAAAACAGCTTCCTGGTTAGATTTTGGGACATGTGAAAAAAAGGCTTATAACTGGATTGTAAATCAGGAATGTAGCATTGAATTAACAACCATGGAAACATGAGTACAATGTGTTAGATTAAGTGAACATTAAACCAGAAAATACACAGAGAAAGTAAACAAATTGTATGAGGAAGAAATGCACTATTTCCAGAATGTTTATAGGTCCCCTTAACCAATAAATTATCTTAAGACAATGATGTGCCTAGTTTTCTTTCTGCCATTGATAGGAGAGATGCTTTTCCCCCTTAAGAACAAAGCTTTAGTTAGGTTAAGATGATTGAGTAGGTAAAGTGCTTGCTGTGCAAATCAAGGTATATGAGTTCAAATATCCCAAGAAACCAAATAAACCCAGGCAACGTAGCATAGATATGTGATCTATGGCAAGATAAGAGGTGGAGACAGGAGAATTTCTATGACCTCAAGAGCCAGTTAGTCTAGAATAGTCACTGGTAAAAGTCAACAAAGATACCCTGGCTCAGACAAAGTGGAAGGCAAGGACGATATTTGAGACAGTCCTCTGACATTCCACAAGTGCTGATGCACACACATGACTGTGATGATATATACAACTACACACAAATACCCCCACACACATCTCACACACACACACACACACACACACACACACACACACACACACACACAGAAAAACAAAGCTGTACCTTAAATATACACAGTTTCCATAATTTTCAGCTTCTTTCATATCAGACATATTCAGACTATAAACATTTCAACAAATGTTTCCTTTAAAAAGGTATGATTTCTTCATAAACTAAGTAGAGAGCTAGAGTAGAATTCTGTAGGTTGTGGACATATCTCCCTTCTTCATTATGACATAGACATCTGACAACCTTGCAAAAGGTCCTTCTGCAAGGATGAAAGCATGTCTGATGCTCATCATGTGGCAACATGCTTACTAAGCAGCATCTCATGAAGTAATGGCTCCGCAGTTTTATTATTTTTCACCATTTCTCAGATAAAACAGAAACTGAATGATTATTTTCATTCCCTACTCTTTCCTGTTCTTTAAGAAAACATGCTATCTCCTAATTTTGTCCAGCTTGTGACATGAGAGAAATCATGAGACTTGAGGGCAATCGGTTACTTATTTAGAAGGTTTTCTAGATCAAGTTCTTTCTGATCTCAGAGAACATATTATTTAAGTCATTTGCATCCCAAATCTAAGTCCAAAGAAAAATAACTCTGTCCTATCCCAGTGAATCAAGAAAGGGGATTCTATGAACCAAGGCGACCTAGAAGCATATACATGTTGAGAGTGGGTTCTCACAAAAATAAGAACCAAGAATCAGTATCTATTTAATATACTGGACTGTACTTTCAATGCATAGTTTCAAACTTCTGATGCATTGTGAGTGGACTTCCTTTAGTTAAGTGAAAAGCAAAACAAAGCAAAAAACAAAAACAAAAACCAAAAAAACAAAAACTAAATTTCAATGACGACATTTTCAGAGGGCTGCAGAATTGCAGGTTTAAGCTTGCAGTATTATCACTGCTATTATAAGATGAACAAGAAATTCCATGTTAGAATTATAATCATAATGATGGAACACTGCTGATAGTGTGAGTCTTAATCACAGTTCTGTTGCTGTGAAGAGACACCATGACCAAGGCAACTCTTATAAGAGAAAGCATTTAACTGGGGGCTTGCTTACAATTCCAGTATTTTTTTTTCCTGTTTTTTTCTTCTTTTATTAATTTATTTATTCAAGTTACATCCCGATCTCAGCCCCCTCTCTCCTCCCCACTTGGTCCACCCTTCCTCTCTCTTCCACTTCTCCTTTTCCTTCTTTTCCTCAGATAAGGGGAGCTCCTCCCCCCATATCAACCCATCTTGGTTCATCAAGTCACATGAGGGCTAGGAGCTTCGTCTTCTACTGAAGCTCAACAAGCAGCCCAGCTAGAGTAAGGTGTTCCATGAACAGGCAACAGAGTCCATGTCAGAGACAGCCTGCCCTCCCCACACCCCACTTGCTAAAAGACCAAGCTTCCTTTCATTTATATATATGGAGGGGGCTTAAGTCTAGTTTATATATGCTTTCTGGGGGTGGGGTGGGTAGGTTGGTGTTTCAGTTTCTGTAAGCCTCCAGGGGCCTAGGTTGGTTGGTTCTCTTGGTCTTCTTGTGGAGTACTTGTCCCATCCAAATCCCTCTATTCTTCCTCCTCTTCTACAAGACTCCCAAAGCTCTACCAAACCTTTGGCTGTGTGTGTCTCAGCATCTGTTTCCATCCACTGCTAGATGGGGTCTCTCAAAGGATAGTTATACTCGGTTCCTCTCTCTTTGGGTCTGTGCATTGTAGGATGGTTTTCCAGCAAGCCTAGGAATCTAAATTCAAATTCCTAGAATAGCTGTTCTCAACCTGTGAGTCAAGACCCACTTGGGGATGATCAACCCTTTCACAGGGTTAGCATATCAAATAGCCTGCATTATTACGTATTTACATTATGATTCATAACAGCAAAATTACTGTTATCAAGTAGTACTGAAATAGTTGTATGGTTGGGGTTCATCACAACATGAGAAACTTTATTAAGGATCACAGCATTAGGATGGTTTAAAACCACTGCTAGGACCATATAAAAAGTCTGATAATACTGCATAAGGATTTAAAGTATTAAATTAGCAGTGCTTAGAACATAATAGCGATATTCAACTGTCACGTAATTAATTAAAAGTTGTGATTTCTTTATTTTCCTTGAGTCATTGGATTACTAAATCTTGTTTGTAATGATTTAATCATCATAATTAGAGTTTATTCAAACATATTATGACATTTTCCAAACATCATAATAAAGTAGTGGCAATGAGCAAATAAAGTTGAACAATTCAAGATATTTGACTTTTTCCAATCAAATTTCTACTAATCACATTTTCGTTTTATACATAGCATTCTGCTTGCAGACAATTCATTTCTGCATTGACAGTAATCCTATCTGAATAACTTCTCTGATCTCACACAAGTCAAATAAATCTTGGCATTTAAAAACTAGTTTGGCTGTGATTTGGTTCATCATTCTTATGCACCAGCTCTTCTCTCTGATATTTCATTTTGTTGCAATGAATATTTTTCCTTCTATATCCTTTTTTGGTTGTGAGCCTAGCCTTTAACAGCTGAGCCATCTCTCCAGCCCCTATATCCTTTTTTAATTTAAAGTTTATATTTTAAAAATTTACATACAGTATATATTATATGTTGTGCATAGTTCCTCTATACCACCACACCCTCCTTTTTATGCCCCTCCCTTACTGTTTTTCTCCTTTGTTTCCCCTAGTAAGTGTCTTTTTTACTTTCCTAGATATGTATATTGTATACATGTATATATTCATATATATGATTTTTTGAAACTATAAAACCACAAGTTAGAGAAAATAGACATTTGTCTTTTTGAGACTGATTTAATTCACTCACTGTGGGTATCTCCTGCTGAATTCATTTTCTTGCAAATAATATGTCTCTATTTTCTTTATGCTGAAAATTAACCCCTTATGTATACATGTCACAGTTTGTTTATTCCATTCCTCAGCTACGGGACACATATATTAATTCTCAACTTAGTTATTGTCAACAGACCTGCAATAAACATTGATTAGCAAGTTACTCTTTCAAAGGCTAACGTGGACTCCTAAGAATGTTTGATAATTTTCTTTCATGAAATTTTTATTAGTGATAAAATTTTTTAACCTTATAAATTCTATGATACCTTTGTTATCTACCCAAATAATAACCTAGTTACAAAACCCAATTCTAATAATTCTTCTGAATTACAAATTTCATTTTTTATCATTAGAAATTCATCAAATATTGTAATTTTGACACAAACATTTTTCCTTCTATTTTGAGTTAAAAACTCACATAATATTACTTTAGAAAGGGGCTTTATCTTTTTTAATTTTTGAACTTTAATCAGAAATATTCAACAGTATTTATATACCTTATATTATGTACCTTAGTTGACTGAGTTAATTATAAAATAAATATTTAAACTCACTTTGAATGGTTTGAACATATGTTACATACCTACATTTGCTTTGCTGAATTTAAAAATCTTGTATTTTATCTCATATTGTTACCACAACTTCTGCCATGGAATAAGTTTTCAATGTTTAATTAAATTTTAAGATAGCTTAGAAAGTATTGGGTTTCATTATGTCATTTTCTCACACATTTTGTTCTCACTAGTCTTCCTCTCTCATTGCTGTCCTTCTCCTTGATCTTTATGGCCTGATTGCCTGTCCCCTTTCTTCCCCCAAATGTCCCAGTTTAAGCTTTCCCCATCTTTTTACCTTCCCCATCTTAAGATATCTTTCCTTCTCATTACTACTTTTTTTTGTTTCAGCAAACACACACACACACACACACACACACACAGAGAGAGAGAGAGAGAGAGAGAGAGAGAGAGAGAAAGAAAGAGAGAGAGAGAGAGAGAGAGAGAGAGAGAGAGAAACAGGTTAGGTTCTACATTTGAGGGAACAACATGGTATTTCTCTGAGTCTGGCTTGTTGCACTAAACATAATTATTTCCAGTAATATTAACTTTCCTGAAAATTCATGATAGTTAGGGTTTTTTATGGCTGAATAAAATATTTTTGGGTAAAAACACTGCACTTTCATCTCTGGATAGATATCAAGGCTGGTCCTATTTCATGGATATTATGAAGTAATTACACACGTCTAAATCCCCCTGTTGTGTTGACCTGTAAGCTCTTTGGGTATGTATTCAAAGTTATTTGACCATGTCATATGCCAGTTCTGTTTTTAGTTTTATAAGAAACCTCCACACTGTTTTCCAGTGTTTGCATGACTTTTCAGTGCCCCCCATCTGTGAGCGGGAGACTTTTTTCCAAACATCCCCATCTAAACTTGTCATTTGCTTAGCCATTGAAAGTAAGACAGAGCCTCAGAGCAGTTTTGATTTGTATTTCCCTGACAATTAAGGATGCTGATCACATTTGCATATACTCAATGCCATGTGTACTTCCTGGTTTAGGAACTGACTACTCAGTTCATTATCCCATTTAATGACTGTACAACTTTGGACTTTGTGGTGTTTAATTTTTACAGTTCTTTCCATATTCTGGCTCATAACCAACCATTCAATATATAATTATTTGAAGATTTTCATCCATTCTGCAGACTATCTCACAGTGTAGTAATGGTTTCTTTTGCTTTCCCAAGCATTTCATATGATTGCCTTAGTCAATCCTTGGCATTATTTTCTGTGTTGTTTTAAGGCCTTTTCAGAAGTTCTTTGCTTGGGCCTATATCTTGAAGTGTTCTTTGTTGTCCTAAAGAAGTTTCAGTGTCTTGGGTCTCATTTTGAGTTCTTCAGTCCCTTTTAAATTATTTTGTTCAAAGTAAGATACATGGATGCAGTTCAGTTCTTCTACATGTGAACATACAACTGATTTTTGAAGAGGTTGTCATTTCAGATTTTTTTTATATTAAGTATCTGAATCCACTTTTAGGTTTTCTGTTCTATTTCATTGGTTTGCAAATCTCCTATGGTGCCAATACTATCTACTATTGTGTCTTCATTACCTTTTATCTATAATATAATTTGAGCTTTGGTATTGGTATATCTCAAGCATTGCTCTTACTAATTACGATTACTTTGCCTATTCAAGATATTTTGTTTTTTATATAAATTTTAGGATTTTTTTTACTATGAGTATAAAGAATATTGTTTGAAGTTTAATGAAGATTAACATTGAATCTGTAGACCACTTTTGGTGATATAATTTTTACAAATACTAGCTTTCCAAATCTATGACTGTTGGAATCTTTTCCATCATCTTGAGAATCTCTGTCACTTTCCTTTCATTGTCTTAAAGGTTTTTAGTCTCATTTTTGGGGTTTATTCTCAAGTTTATTTTTATTTGTTAGTTTGTGTTTTTTTAAGGGATTATGAATAGGATTTCAATCATACCTTTTTTTTCTTGGTGAGTTCATTATTGGTATATAGAAAATCTATGATTTTTCTATGTTGATTTTGTATTTTTGCTGACAATGTTGATCAGGTCTAAGAGTTTAGGGATTTTTTTTTTTTTTTTTTTTAGTATGAACTCCTCTTAACTGAGATTAGGGAAACTTTGAATCTTTTCTTTCATTCTTTAAACCAGCTACCCACCCATTAACTAGGACTTTAAGAGCTATATTAAATAAGAGTTGAGAGACAGTGCACCCTTGTCACATTTTAGATTTTCATAGAAAAAATACTTTCTTTTCCTTCTTTGGTAGATTTGTTATAGACTTGCCATATATACCTTTATTATGTTGAGGTTTGTTTAAAACCATTCTTTCTTTAGAATATTTTATTAGGGGATGATAAACAGTGCTAAGTGTCTCTCTTGAGTCTCTAAAGATGATCAAGTGATTATTGTCTTTAAGTCAGTTCACATGCTGTCTTGAATTTGCTGGTTTGGATGCTGGTTTGAACTAAGCTTGCATCTTTGAGATGAATACAAAATGAGATTGCTGCAGATGAATCACAACATATGATTTCATTAAAGTGTCCTTAGATACACCTGAGAGTTTGAGAGTTATTTTTGTCCATTTCCTAGAAAAAATGGTCCAGTTTTAAGTTTTTTCTTTCCTGTATTTTCCTTTCCTTTGTTTTTTGGCACAACTGCAATCCTGGCTTTATAGGTGGTTTCAGGAGCATTTTTCTTTTTCTGTTTTATAGAACAGTTTCAGAAAAATTGATGGTAGATCTTTTTTGAACTTTTGGAAGAACTCAGTGGTGAATATATCTGGTCCTAGACTTTACCTTGCTGTGAAATTTTAAATATTGTTTCAACCTATTGTATGATATTGATGTTTCTATTATCAATAACCCCTTTTAAAGATGTTAACATCTTCTGTGAGACTGTGTTTTGAAGAGATGGTTCAAATCTTTCTATAAAATATGCTATTTGCCAGTGCTGGGACTGTGTGCCTCAGTATTGGAATGCTTGCCTGGCCTGTTCAGTGTCCTGAATTTGATTCTCAGTGCCACAAAACAAATGAACATGAACAAAGCAGTTGCTTATTTGTACTAACCTCATGTCTCCTGTGTTCCTATGATGGTGCAGAAACTCTTTCATTTATTCCCTCCTTGGATTAGTAGGAATTATTTGATGGCATGACATGGACTCCGTTTATTGAAACAGCTGAAAAGGGAGAGAAATATAGCTAGTAGAAAAGTCTGTCTGAACCAAAAACTGACCCAAATGATTTTAGAACATTTATTAGCAGTAGAAAAAAAAATACAACACTGAAATATGAAGTCTGCTCTCTGGGCTTTGTTATGTGAACTTGTACCAAGTTCAAAGGCATTAACATATTGACCCATGTGCCACACTACGAAAGTTAAGTTTACTGTTTCCTCTTGGGTGACAGTGAGATATTAAATTGGATTCTGTGGGTCTCTCTGCTCTGCCTTTGTTTTCTGTAATTTTCACTGCAGGGCACAGGGCAGTGTTATCCTCTATCATTGAAGCCACAGCAAGGTTACAGGCAGTTGGCAGTTCTCACTTGTGTATATATCTGAACACAAATAATAAAAAAAGCCTTCTTTCTTCTTTTCATTTATTCTTTTAAAACTTTCCTATACTCACACAGTATACTGAGTATATTCCACACTACCTTGTTACCTGTATATTATATTCTCTTTTTCTTCTCTCTTCCTCATCTCTAATCTTCTTTCTTCCCCCAACTAACTACGCTTCTCTTTTAATTTAACATATAAACAAGTCAGTTTTTGTGGCTGTATCAGATCTAGGAACCATGGGAAAATGGAGAGTGTCTCCCTTAACATGGAATCCTCTTAATTCACTTGATCATTTTCATTTGCATCCATTTTCATTCAAACAATATCACCTCAGATTTTATGACTGAAAAATAATGGGTATACAAACCACATTCCCTTATCCGTTTATTTGATGGTGTCCTAAGTGAGTCCCATGATGTAGCTATTATCATGAACATAGCTGCAATAATATAATGTAAAAGTACCGGAGTGAGATGTTGACTTGGAGTTTTTTGGATACAACTCAGAAGTGGTATAATCAGGTTGTACATTGTATCTTCTCTTCACCGAGGAGTTTTTTTTTTTTCTTTCTTTTTCCTTTCTTTGTTTGAGAACTGTCCATATTGATTTCTACGGTGTTTGGAATAGTTAATATTCACAACAGCAATATAGAAGGTTCCTTTCTGTCCACATAAGTGCCAGCATTTGTTATAACTCATTTACTTTTATATTCTATTTTAAGTGGCTTTTAAGCCTACTGCAACCTTTTCACACGTTAGTATAACATACTTTGATCATATTAACCTCCATCAACTACTATTGTCTCATCTTTCTGTCACCATTCTCTTTCCCCAATGTTGTCAAAAGCCTTCCTTTACCTGTGTTTTAAAATCTCCCATGACCTTCCATTCAGACCACGGAAGATCATATCACATCTCACAAGCTACAGTTCTTGCCACTCATGTGAAAGGTGGATCAGTATGGTGACATTACCCTTATCCTTAGTGTACAAAGGCGACAAGCACCTATGTGGAGAGACAGACAAACACACTTGGCATCATGCACATTTGATTATCGCACAATCACACGTGAGACACATACAGCTGCTGTACAAGT
>CAJQZJ010009351.1:157428-192085 GCA_907164525.1 Lophiomys imhausi
TCTATCTATCTATCTATCTATCTATCTATCTATCTATCTATCTATCTATCATCTATCTACCTACCTATCTATCTATCATCGATCTATCACTATCTATATCTATCTCTATCTCCATCTACCTCTATTTCTATCTATCTATCTCTATCTCTACCTCTATCTCTCTCTATCTCTATTTCTATCTATCTATCTCTATCTATCTATCTATCTCCCTGTCTGTGTGTCTCATTTGCTTTGCTAAGCATTTAACTAGGGGCTTTGTAAATGGGACTCTACTTCCCAGCACTCTTCTAACTTTTATTTTGAGACAGAATATCACAAAGTTTCCCAAGCTGGTATTGAACTCACTTTCAACCTCAGGATGACCTTGAGTATACAGTCCCCTTGCCTCAGTCTCCCATGTAATTGATATTCCAGATCTACATCAAGAATCCAGGCATGATGAGATGTTTTACACAAATTATATGGCATCTGGTTTTATGTTGAGGTTTTTGATCCACTTGGACTTAAGTTTTGTGCAGGGAGATAAGTATGTATCTATTTGCATTTTTCTATATGCAGACAACCAATTAGAGCAGCATCATTTGTTGAAGATGCTTTGTTTTATTGATTCTTTGTCAAAAATCAAATGACTGTACATGTTAAGGTTTATTTCTATGTCTTAGATTAGATTCCATTGATCAACCAGTGTGTTCCTATGCCAGTATTATGCAGCTTTTATTGCTATTGCTCTGTAGTTCAACTTGAAGTTGGGAATGGTGATGCCTCCAGAAGTTCTTTTGTTGTTTTAGATATTCTGTTTTTGGTTTTTGTTATTGTCGTTGTTGTTTGTTTTGTCCCCCTCCCTATATGAATTTGAGGATTGTTCTTTCAGGGTGTGTAAAGGCTTATGTTGGGATTTTGGCAAGATGACCATTTTTACTATGTTAATCCTGCCAATCCATGAGCATGGGAACTGGGTAGGAAAGGGAGAGAGGAGGGGAAGGAGAGTGGGATCAGTTGTGGAGAGAGTTGGGTTAGGAGGTTAGAGGACAGAGAGAAATATGGGAAATGGTGGGGGGGGCAGCTCTGAGACAAGCTGTATCTCTACATTTGTCTTTCTGAAAACACAACATGGAAAAAGACATGTGATGGTTAGTGTTGGCTGTCATCTTGACAGACTCTGGAAACCCCCAGTAGACAAGCTCCAGGAACCCATGAAGTCCTTTCTTGGAGAGAAGCAGTATTCCCTGAATTAGCTCATGGACTCCAAAAAGAGGAGGGAGATAGCTGAGCCAGAACAATCATCATTCTCTCCTTCCTTTCTGTAGATGCAAACTGACCAATCAATTCGGTGCTCTCAACACTGAGAAATCCCTGCCATGATGTCTGGGAATGGTGTTCTTAAGGTGATAGCCCAATTAAACTCTTTCTCCTTTAATTTCCCCCCCACCCCTTGGGGTATTTTATCACAAAATATGATTAGGACAAAGAGTTGTCTTTAGCAGTTCGAAAATGTAAAAATAATAAGTCCTCATTATTATAATTAATGCATTGAAATATGATTATTATTGATATTTCCCTATCTGAAATACTTATGCAATCAAAGACATAAAGGAAACCTTTCTTCTAACACTGTAAAATAAAAGTCTACAGATTTCAGAGAGATCCTACAGTACCAGCAGAGGGCAGTAGAAAGCTTTTCCTTGTGCTTGCTGCACAGCTGCCCTTATTTCTGCTATTTTAACTTTGTGTATACAGCAATCATTGAGCTGTCAAGCTGAATTAGCACAGAAATGCATGGAATCTATTTGATCTAACTCCCTCCCTCTTTTCCAAAAGTTCTGCAGTAGCACACCGAGTTATGAAAGAGGCATTTGCGTGTTTAAAACTTCTTTGGTATAAAACATGAGCAGTCAAAGGAAAGCAACATTACTTTGGGAACTGCTTGCATTCTTTACATGGGAAACTCATGTTTATGGGAAACAGTCTCAGATCTGATAAAATGTGAGTTCTCCCAGGTTTCTTCTTAGTGATTTAGCACATTTACCAGTATGCATGTGTTGGACTGAACTTGCTATAGTAAAACTAAAAAATGAAAATCTTTAATTTTTATTTATCATAATTGGTCATTGCAAATATCACATGTTTATGAGAAATATATGTTCCAGGTAGAAAGAAAAAAAGTATGATTGAGTTAGTGTTAGTATTTCTCAAGTCATTCAAACACCATGTTGACTTTATGAATGTAAAAGTTATTTTCTTTGACTTTCTTTTATAAATATTAGATAGGAAATATTTTATACATTAAATTAAAAAATGGCATTATTATTTCTCATTGTTTCATTTAACTCTCATCAAATCTATGAAATTAGATGAGTGATGATGTTCTGGTTAGATTTCAAACTTTTTGATGTTCTAAGATTGCTGTATAGAGCACTGAGTTAATTATTTGAAAATCTGTGTCATAAGTTAAGGTGTTGGTTCAGTTGATAAACTGCTATCTGCACAGAATACGGGCTAGAGTTCACATCCCCAGCGCCTTGGGGCTGGACATTGACATAAGAGCTGGACATGACAAAATGTGTCTGTAACTTCAGTCCTGAGGGAATAGACACAAGGTGATGCATGGAGCTCAGTGGCTAGCCAGCCTAGCTGAAATTGGTGAGGTCCTGTCTCAAGGATAAAGGAGACAGTGATTGTGGAAGAAGTCCTCTGGCCTCTTCATTACACACACACACACACACACACACACACACACGCGCGCGCGCGCACGCATGCGAATGGATCTGCATCAACAGGTACAGACTTCCACATTAACACCTTCATCCCCCTCCACAAATATAAATATCTCTCAACCATATGTTTTATGTTATATGTGTTGAAAAGTTCATGTTTTCCTGAGAAAGTTAAATGTGAACAACAGAAACCAAGTTGAGGTCATTCAGACTCCAAAGTGTGTCATTAAAAGGAAGCAGGCCATGAAATCACTGAAAGTACTAAAGATAGGAACTCAGAATCCAAGAAACCATAACCATGCCTCAAGTATGTTATGAAACAGATTCTATGAATAAAGTTGGGAATGAAACCACAGCTGCTCCTATCGCTGTGTCTAAGACCTAAAACTAGTTTCCTCTTTTGTAACCGTTTCTCTGGTGGTCCAGTTGACAAGGTGTTGGTTAGAATCACCTAGGGAACAGGGCTCTGTCATGGCTGGGTCAGGGTATCTAGAAGATTTTACTTGAGGTAGTAGGCTCATACTTTACTTGGGTGGGATGGCACCTTTCTATTGGTTGAAGCTTCAGACTGAATACAATGGAGAAACTAAGTTGAACACCTGCATTTTTTTTCTGCTTCCTCACTATGAATTTTGACTAGTCACTTCAGGCTCCTGCTACTTTGAATGCCCAGCAGTGATTGGTTTTGTACCCTTAAACCGTGAGCCAAAATAAGCCTTTCCTTCCTTAAGTTGCTTTGATTCTTTATTGTGTCTTGGTGATGACAAAAATAATCAAGACAGCCATCTTTCTCAACAAACCTATTTTATTTTGTTGAGACATCAACTTCTCTTTCAAAAATTAAAATGGCCTAATAGTCACTAAGGAAGACAGTACGCTCATACCTTAGTGACAAGAAACATGAGGATAGCAAACATTTATGTTGTTATTAGTGCTATGGTGATAAGCAGTTGAGTGACAAAAAGTAGCAGATGCTCCAGAGATAGATACAAAGGGATTTATAGCAGGTAGCAAAAGCAAGCAAAGTCACACATCCAAGCAGAGCCTCCTCACACATCTACTCAAAGGAACATAAGATAGCACATGTAACTACAAGCCAGGGACATATAGTCCATATTTACAGGTTTTAAAAGGTCATATGTTACTCTGGACCCCAGTTTTGCAATCACGATTTTGTATGCAGAGAGTTTATTACAATTCCCCATCAACCTGTTGATGTCTACGATATGTGGTAATGGTACCCTTTTTGTTTCTGAGAATGGCAGTTTGGGTCTTTGTTCTCATTCTTATAGTCAATCTAACTAGATATAAATCCATTTTATAATCTTTCCAAAGAACAGAATTTTTTATTGATTGTCTCCATTATATTTATGTTAATTTCATTGGCATCTGTTTTAATTTTGCATTTAAAATCTATTTTCTTTAGGCTTCTTATATTTCTACTCTAATTGTCTAAAGTAGAAGACCAGCCTAGCAGTTTTAGGCCTTCCCTTTTTCTAGAACAGCATGTGGATTCTGTATTACCAACTTCCCTCAACACTCTGCTCCTGCTGCACCCCAAGGGACTGTCATTCTCATCTAGTTAGACTCTGTAAGGTAACTTGTGATTCTTGTCAAGGGTTTGAGGTGACTGGATGACCCTGATTGCCTTCTCTCTTGTAGAGTGTTCAATGTGAACGTAAAAGTTTTACACAGTCTGCTGAGGTTGGGAAGAACATTCTATGGATGTCAGTTTCATAATCTTCATTAATAGAGCTGTTCGTACATGCTTTGGTCTGATTTCTTCATGCTCATTCATGTATTTCGGAGAGTTGATATCTTTAGCTATAGCAATATATCTGTTTAGTTTTCCACGGAGTTCCAAGACATTTTGCACGGCAGTTTTTGTTACTAGCTCTGCTGCTCAGTCATTAGAAATCCAAGTTATTGAATAGTTGTGGAAAGTTTATAACTTTATCAACATGTACTCCTTCTCTTTATCCTCAGTCACCTTCCATGTGGCATGTGTTTGATATATATAAAAATCATAAATACAGCAGCTTCCTTAGATTCATACTACCATGACATATTTGCTTAGATCCTTTTATTTAACTTCTATTTATTTATTGCAAGTGTATACCTGTAGATATGGTGTTGGATTTTATGTGCATATTTGATCAAGTACATATTTTAATTAATGTCTATCAGACCTTGTTTAAAATGATTGTTGCTATATTTGAGTTGACATCTGTCACAGCAGAGATGTGCTTTCTGCTTATGTGCTTGTTCATTGTTTCTGTTTTGACTCTCCCTTTGTCTTTGTCGCATTATTCAATATTAATTGATTATAATTATAATTGTAATTATCTTTCCTTGCCTTCAAAAATATAAATTATCCTCCTTTTAACAAGTTTGAGCAGTTGCTCTGAAATTTCTCTTATATATATTTTCAACTAATCTAATTGAAATGACACCATACTGATTTACAAATGGTGCAGTCACTGAATATCAATATCTACAGTTTTCAGTTCTTCTAAAATTTCCTTCCTTCATTTTACTTTTTTCTTTAATCATTGTCAAATACAATGTTGATCTTGTTTGAACAAGGTATGAAATTGTATGAAATTGAAAATAGGGGTTAGAGAGATGGCTCAGTGGTTAAGTGTGCATGCAACTTTTGCAGAGAGCTCAGGCTTGGTTTCTAGAACTGTGTCAGGTGCCTTATAATACCCTGTAATGGAAATTCCAGGAGCTCCAATGCCTACTTCTGGCTACTGTAGTCATTGGAGAAAAATATGCATGCATGTGGTGCACATACATACACTCAGACACATGCACATATCCATAAAATAAATAAATAATCCTTAAAATAAGCTAGAAATATTTTGTCATGCTTCACTTCTTAAATGTCTTTTCCCTCTTTTTAAGGATGTAAATTCTTGTGTACTATTATTTGAAATTTTCCAGAAGAATGTTTTGAAATCCTTATTTAATAGAAAATATTTATGTTCCTTTCATTTATTAGGGACATTTTCTTTGAATTTGGGTTTTTTCACTTTAGTTCTTCCTTTAATACTTACAAAATTCATTCTTTACTCTTTTACTTGCAAAATTGAAACTATTTCAATGTGACTCTCATCCTTCTTACTCTCTGTAATATTCTACTTCTTTGGTTTTTGTCTGTTTGTTTGCTTAAAATAGATATGGGACAGTTTTTAGTTTTCTTGCCTTATGTTCTTTGAAACTTCAGAAACTTTGTTTTTATGCCTGTAATTCATTTGGTATCCTGTTGGCTATTATAATGGCAAATTTTTCCTCCTTTCTCCTTATTTTGATGTTTTCATATGCATATACTATTTTACATTTTATTTTTATTATGTAAATATATTATGCAATAACTACAGCTGGAGCCTGATGGGGTGATGTCATTCATTCTAAATGTTAATTAATTGGTCCTGCTTGCTGTCTGATATTTTGTTTTCTTATCACTGTTTCTGCTTGGTTGAATAAATGCTGAGGTGTGAGATTGGGCAAAGACAGAGGTAGGCAGGACTAAGACACAGGCTTCTGAAGCAGAAAGCATCTTGGGAAGAAGAAGCCAGGAGCAGGGAGGAGACATATGATGTGTTAGATGAAAGATCATTCCACGTGGCCTGGAACATCAGCATAGGGTGGAGAATAGCAGTCCAAATGTATACTATATGGGGTCATATTTGGGGAATAATATTAAGAGCTAGCTTAGATGGGCTAAGATTGCACAATAAAGGCCAAGGTTTGTCAAAATCCATGTGGTGTCTGTGTGCTCACTTATTTATTTATTTATTATTATTATTATCATTATTATTATTATTATTATTATTATTATTATTATTATTATTGTTTTAGTTTTTTCGAGACAGGGTCTCTCTGTGTAACAGCTCTGGCTGTCCCGGACTCACTTTGTAGACCAGGCTGGCCTCAAACTCACAGTGATCCGCCTGCTTCTGCCTCCCAAGTGCTGGGATTAAAGGCGTGCGCCACCACGCCCGGCTTGTGTGCTCATTTATAACGGTGGGTTAAGGACTAACACTGCTGACCCATTAGCAATAATGTAAATACTAGTAAATAATTTAATTAGCAATATTTCTAAAAATGGTGCCTGTAACATACACATGTAACATAAGTTGGTCAGTGAACTTATGTTGAACTTATGGCAAACAAGATCTCCTTTTAGGGTCAAGTGACTGTTGGTGATAGAGATATCATCCAGGAAGACTTGGGGTAAATTTCGCATGGTGTCAGTTGTTTAGAGTCCTCAGCACCATCTGTCAGCAATTGCTCCTAGAATATAAATATAGGAGGTAGATGATGCATATGTCTTTTAGCTTGCTGATGAGCCACAGTGGTACAGCAGCAGCAGCACAGTAGCCTACCACTTGATATGAGATTAGATGGCACTATGGCTACTCCTACTTCTTTGGAATAGTAACACCCATTCTGGTGTCACCACTGTATTCCTCAATGGCTTGATTCTGGCTTTCTGTCCAGATAAACTGAACTTCTACACAAACATGATCACCAAACCATCCACCTTAAGGGATGTCCTCATGGAAACTCAGTCTTCTCAGACAATTTAAGGGACAGAGAGATCAAAGAATTCTCCTCATAGAACTGTATCTGCATGTCCCTGATCCCAGGGCCTACCTTGGTGACAGTGATCCATTGTTTGTCTATGGCCTTGTCACATGTTCTTGGTTCTGGCTTGAACATAGATGTTACTGTGTCCCCCGATACCATTGGTGAAATCTTAGGTAGTAGCAGTGACCTCCCATGCCTGCATCCTGTGCCTCACCTCCAAAACCTGTTTCTAAATCACCATCTATGTTTTCCCAGAAAACTTTCTTTTGAGTACTCCCATACTTCTTAGATTTGTTTTTCTTTCTTTGATCTATTTCAGTTTAGACATTCACAACAGTGTAACTTCCAGTTTGGAATGTTCTTTTTGGCCTTGTCCAATATACTAATGGGTCCATTCCAAACACTATTTACATGGTTTATTCATTTCATTTTTATTTTTTAAATCACCTCCCAATCCTTTATTTTAAGTTTCCACTTCTCTTTCTTCTCTTTTGTGCTTGCACTTACTCTACTTTCTCCTTTAGAATATTTAACATACCAAGTGATGTTAAATATTTTAAATTGCCCATCTGATACTTCTAAATTTGAATTTAGTTCTTTTGATTGCTTGATGTTTTCTAACTTTTTAAGCTTCATTTTAGCATATTGTAACTTCACTTGAAAGCTGGCAAAAGATTTTGAAAAAAATGGGAGGATTACAAGCTTTACCTATGTTAATCCAGCCAGAAGCTTGCTGTAGGTGTAGATGCCAAAGGCTTAAAATTTCTCTAGTACCTTTCTATTTAAAGTTGTCTGTGCTTCCACAAGAACATTTTCTTAAATTCAGTCCATCTTGTCTCTCTTTCAGTTTTAATCCATCTCAATAGAACTTGTTAATATGAGAGGATGAAAACAGGTGGAAAAATAATATATAACTTTAGAAATATAGATAGATAATTTGGGGAATCTAGGGTCTCTAACTCTTGCAAAGTCTGTTGTTTAAACTTTTCTCCCATTCTTTTGTGTGAGAAAGAAACACTAGAGGGGCTTCGGAGTTAGGTGGTGACTCTTTCCGTGGGGAGAAGGAGTCGGGAATGTATCTTAGAGGAAAGAATTTTTTTAAGACAATAACTCTGAAGAGATTTCCAAAAGGCTACTGTTCCTTCTGTCCTGAATGATAAGGGTTGTTTTTAGCTCATCTCAATAAAAAGTAAGTGTGTGGGACATCTCAGAGGAAAATCCCACCTAATTGGGAAGCCTTCTCAGGACAGCAACTAATATATGCGCAAGCTAATAGACAATCCAAACCCAGAAATTTGTCTAGATTACAATTGTGAAGGAATCCCTGCTCTCCTCCCCATGCTACCCCAGTGTTCAGCTCCTGCATGGCTGCTTCAAGGGGTCCAACTCCTTTGGCATTTGCTTGTATTTTCTGTACCTGGCAACATGTCAATATTTTGTGGTTGTATTTTGTATTGTGACCCAGTTTGCTAAATGCTGCACATTCTATATTTATTCAGCTTATTTTCTTATTGTGAATGCAGAGGTGAACAGCATCCAAGTTCTTTTCAGACTGAAGGTTAAACCAGAAGGTCTCTCCTTTTCCACCTTTATGTACTTCACTCCCCATTTCAGAAAGCCTATTTTAGTCTCAGAACTGCTCACCAGCATCTCTGTCGATAGGAATCAACCACTTAGCACTTTTGAAAAGTGTTATTTTCACTGCTCTATTTTTTCATACTTTTAAGAAAGAACTGTCTTGATTCCTTGGGAACCCACAGCCCACTTCATCCAGGAAAACAGGTAGGCTCTTGGGAACCCACAGGCCATGGCATCCAGGAAAACAGGTAGGCTAACTACAGATCTTCACTTTTTCCTCCTGTTCTCAATCTCCCAGTTTTATACCCAGTTCTGCATCAAAACACCTGCTGTTGCCTCTCATCACCTTCTACCCCATATCCCCATGGAAATAAACAGATCCTGGCAGAAAGCCCTGATTTTCTTTGTCTTGTGGACTCCCTAGGAGCCTCTATCCTAGTCCATTGCCTTCCCTAAATGCCAACTATGAATACTTGAAACACATTTACCTGGAACCCCCAGGTGAAATCCCCAACAAAATAGGAGCACTACAGAACAATTTTCCGTGTGAATACCGATACAAGAATTCTCAATAAAATGCTTAGAAACAGAATATAAGAACATATCAAAAGATCATCCACCATGATCAAGTTGGGTTCATCCTAGAGATGCAGGAATGATTCAACATACATAAATAGATAAAAGCAATCCAAATATAAACAAATTGAAAGCCAAACCCTCAAAGGATCATCTCATTAGATATAGAAAAATCCTTTGATAAAACCCAATATCCCTTCCTCATATATGTCCTGGAGATTATTAGGGATATAAGGGACATACATAAACATAGTATAGGCAGAGTACAGGAAGTTCATAGCCAACATCTACTTAAATGGAGGCAATCTTAAAGTGATTCCACTAAAATCAAGAACAAATCAAGGTTACCCACTCTCTCCATATCTATTCTCTATAGTACATGAAGTTCTACTACAGTAATAAGACAACTGAAGGAGATCAAGGGATACAAACTGGAAGGGAAAAAGTCAAAGTATCTTTTTTTTGGCAGATGATAGGATAGTATATAAGTGACTCTAAAAATTATACCAAAAACCACTTTCAACAAATTAGTTGAGTATAAAATGATCTCACAGAAGTCAGTAACTTCCTATAGACAAAGGACAGACAGATTTGGGAAAAAATGTCTTTCAAAATAACCTCAATAATATAAAAATCCTAGGTAACTTAACCCAGCAAATAAAAGTACAGTGTCATATAACCTTTAATACACTGAAGAAAAAAGAGGAAGTAGATATCAGAAGATGGAAAGATCTCCTGTGCTCATGGACAAGTATGATTAACATAGTCAAAATGATTATTCTACCAAAAGTGATCTACAGATTCATTGAAATCCCCATTAAAATTCCACCATTATTATTCACAGATCTTGAAAAGACAGCATTAAGGCCTCATATTTAATGTAAGCAAATAATCCAATCAAAAAATTGGGAACAGAGGTAAACAGAGAATTCACAAAAGAGAAATCCCTAATGGCTGAGAGACACTTGAAGAAATGCTCAGCATCCTTAATCATCAGAGAAATGAAACTCAAGACCACTCTGAGATTCCATCTCACACCTGTCAGAATGGCTAAGATCAAAAGCTCAAATGACATCACATGCTAGCAAGGTTATGGAGAAAGGGGAATACTCCTCCATTTCTGGTGGGAGTGCAAGCTTGTCAACTACTGTGGAAATCAGTCTGGTGATATCTTAGAAAACTTGGAATAGCTCTACCTCAAGACCCAGCCATACCACTTCTGGGTATACATCCAAATGATTCCTCACCAAACCACAAGGACGTTTCATCATCTATGTTCATAGCAGCCTTATTTGTAATAGCTAGAAACTGGGAACAACCCAAATGTCCCTCAACTGAGGAATGGATAAAAAAAACCTATAGTACATCTACAGAATGGAATACTACTCAGCCATCAGAAACAAACAAACAAAAAAAATCATTCAATTTGCAGCCAAATGGATGGAACTAGAGAAGCTCATCTTGAGTGAGCTAACCCAGACTCAGAAGAATGCACATGGCATCTTTTCACTTATAATCAGATTTTAGCCATATAGCACAGGATAACTCTAAGACAACCAATGCACCAAAGGGAACAGAAACATAGACTTTGTTTCCTGTCAATGAGACACTTTGCCCTAGTGGTGCTGCCTTGTAGGCCCCCAGTGTATGAGGAGGCTCTTGGCCTCATATGACTAATGAACTGGTGCAGGATATTGATATGTAGGGATACTCCATTCCAGAGGAGGAAGGGATAGGGGGTAGATGGTTGGAGGGGTGGACTGGGAGGGGTGAAAAGAGGGCACTGTGATGGAGATGTAACCAGAAGTAATAAATATAAAACACCCAGGATAGCTACAACAATCCTTCATAATAAAAAACTGCTGAAGGCATCACCATTCCCAACTTCAAGCTGTACATAAGTGCTATAGTAATAAAAAGAGCATGATTTGGTACAAATACAGACATGTTGATCATTGGAATTGAATAGAAGACCCCAACAAAAGTCCACATACCTATGGACACCTGGGTTTTGATAAAGAAGTCAGAAATATACACTGGAAAAAGACAGCATCTTCAAAATAAAACAAAACAACAGCATCAAAAACAAAACAGTGCTGGTCAAACCAGATAGCTGCATGTAGAAGAATGCAAATAAATCCACAGCTACCACCCTTCATAAACTCAATTTCAAATGGATCAAAGACTTCAACATAAAATCACATACACTGAACCTGATAGATGAGAAAGTCAGGAATATTCTTAAACCCATTGTCACAGCAAAAGACTTTTTGAACAGAACACCATTAGAATAAGCTCTTCAATCACAAATTAATAATCAGAGCCTCACAAAACTTAAAAGCTTCTTCATAGCAAAGGACATAATTATTCATACAAAGTGGCAGAGTATTGAATGGGAATCTGGCAGAGGATCAAAATCCAAAATATATAAAAAACTTCAGAAACAGAAAAACAACAAACCAAATAATCCAATTAAAAAAATCGAGTACTGATCAAAACAGAGATTTCTTAAAAGACATAACTCAAATGTATGAGAAACACTTAAGGAAATGTTCAATATTCTTAGTCATCTGGGAAGTGCAAATCAAAACTACTTTGAGATTTCATTTCATACCCATGAGAATGGCTGAGATCAATCAAACAAATGACAGCTCATGTTGCTGAGGACACTTATTTATTTTTGGTGGGACGGCAAAAATGTACAGCCACTATGTTATGGTTCCTCGGGAAGATGGAAATTGATCCAGCTATATCACTCTTGGGCATATACCAAAAGGATACTATAGAGTACCACAAAGATAATTGTTTAACCATGTTCATTATTGCTCTATTCATAATAGTTAGACATTGGAAACAACTTACATGTCCCCCTGCAGTTGAATGGATAAAGAAAGCGAGGTACATTGACACAGTGAAATATTACTCAGGTGTTAAAAAAATGAAATCATGAAAATTTCAGGTAAATGGTAAATGGATAGGACTAGAAAAAAATAAATTTGTATGTGGTAACCTGGATCCAGAAAGACAAAAATGGTGCATATTTGCTTATCTGTATATATCAGCTGTTAAGTCAATGACAACCAAGCTGTTTTCCATAGAACCAGAGGTTGTATAGACTATGGGGCTGGGAGTTGTCAGAATGATTTTCCTATGAAGGGAAATAGAATGTTAAGGATGGCGGGGACATGGAATGGATCAAGTGTGGGAGGGAAGGGAAGGGGTAACAAGGTAGGGAATAAGGGAGAGAAAGCTAAAATTAAGGGCCATTTGAGGGGTAATATGGAAGATTAATACACTAGAAGGCAATTTAAATAAAATTACCAAACAATGGATGGCACAGAGTCCCACCTTGGTATCTCTTGTCATCAAAGGAAGCTTCCAATACCAGGATTTGGCTGCATTTAATTGAGTTATTGGCCAAAGAGGCCCAATGGGAAACTCCGAATCACCCAAGCTACTGCCAAGAGTAGAGGTTGCTCTCCACAAATTGACAGCTAGGCCTCACTGATGAAGACAACACCTGCATAATTTATTCAGCATCGAGAAGTCAAACTGGGGGCTTCACCGAGCCTTTACCTGTATGTATACACGTCCTGGTGTCTTTGGTACAGGAAGGTATTTTAAATGTTACCGAAGGGGAAATGGAAACACCAACTCAACCACAATCCTTTGAACCACAATAGTGTCCTGTATGTAAGATATGCTAGTGCAATTGTGGGCCCAAGCTTGTAGGAGTAAACAACCAGTATCTGATTTGACTTACTGCCCACTCCATGAAATGGAACACATATCTGAAACTGCTTGGGTGACCAAGAACTTTATGTTAGATAGCCCATGAGCCAAATACTAGGTTACAAACAAAAACCACTAGTAATAAAATGACTCTACTACATCCATAGATCAGTGTCTTCCTCAGCCATCATCAGAGAAGCTTCCTCCTGTATCCGATGAAAAAATAGAGACCCACAGCGAGACATTATGCAAAGAGTTAGAGAACCTGGAATACTCAGCCCTAGACAGGATGTCTCTGTCAAATCCCTTCTCTGGGGCTCAGGAATCCAACCTTGAAGAAGAGGTGGAATAACTGTAAGAGAAGGAGGGGATTTAGCATACTAAGAAAAGAAGGCCCTCTACATCAACAGGATTGATGCCTTTATGAACTCACAGAGAGTGAACAGTATATACATGGCCTTGCAGGTCTGTACCAGATGAGGTCCTGTTGTTGAGAGACGTAGGCAAATGTCTCCATCCCTAACCCAGAAGCTATCTCCATTTGATAACCACTTACAATTGAGAATTTAATTTTTTCTATGGGAGTCTCACTGGGGAAACAAATTACTCTTAAATGTGAGCTGATATAAACTTTTTGTTTTTGTTTTTTTGAGACAAGGTTTCTCTGTGTACTTCTTTCTGTCCTGCACTCACTCATGACTCTGTAGACCAGGTTGGCCTTGAAATCACAGAGATCTGCCTCTGCATCCTGAATTCTGGGATTAAAGTTATGTGCCACTGCGTCTGGAAATTACAGACAGCTGTGAATTGTCATGTGGGTGCTGTGATTTGAATCTGGGGCCTTTGGAAGAGCAGCCAGTGCTCTTAACCGCTGAGCAATCTTTCCAGTCCCAGAAAGAATCATAGGGCATTATTCATTTATAGCTGGATTTTAGCCATGTAGTACAGGATGACTATTCTACAACCAACAGACTGAAAGGAACAGGAACATGGACTTTGTTACCTGTTAGTGCGACACTTTGCCCTAGTGGAGCTGCCATGTAGGCTCCCAGTGCAAGAGAATGCCCCTAACCCTCATATGACTGAACAACTGAGGTGGGCTGAGATGTGGGGGCACCCCACACTGGAGGGATAGGATAGATGGGAGATGGGGAAGAGGGGGTAGAGAGTGGGAGGGTGGGACAGAGAAGGGTGGAGGGAGGGGACTGTGAGGTCAATGTAACTTGAAGTAATAAATAATGTAATAATAAAAAAACAGGTGGACCTCATGTCTAGCAGATGGCCAACAGAAAACAAACTCAGTAGCCTTGTCAAAGGTTTCTTATCTCATAAAGTCATGCTAGGGCTTATCCTTTCTTTTTTAAACAAATTTCCTTTTTTGCCTTAATTCATATATGTACATTTATCTGATATATATGAATTATATATGTATGTATATATACATATGTATATATGTATGTATATATACATATGTATATATGTATGTATGTATGTATGTATGTATGTATGTATGTATGTATTCTCTTTTTATCCAGTAGTCCTTTGCATATATATTATGGCTTCCAATTTAGTGTTTTTATGAGAATCTTGAGTGTGTGAACAAGTGGGCCTCTGCATCTATGTCTTTTTCTTATGCATTTTTTGGGCTCGTTTTCTTTTGTTTGTCTGCTTTGTATTATTTTAACATGCTACTTTTTGTTTTATCTTACTATGTTTTACTTTATTTCATTATTTTCCCATAGAAGCCTATTTGTTTTATTAATGAGAAACAGAAAGGGGGTGTATCCTCATGTAATAGGAGGGGGGGAGTAAATTGGAGGAAAAGAGGGAGTAGAAACTGTAAGTAATAAGAGAGGGGATAACATGTTTTCAATAAAAGGAAAAAAAAAAACAAAAAAACAAGGAACATCTTGGGTCTGGAGAAATAGTTCATCCCTTAAGAGTGCATTTGTGTATTTCAAAGGTCCTGAGTTTCTTTCCCATACTTCATGTCTCCTAGCTCACAATCAATTGTAATTCCAATCCCAGGGTATCTTAGATCCTTTTCTGAGCTCTGTGGACACTGAATTCATGAGTATTTCTTAGTGTTCACATATGTACTAATGAAAAAAAAAACTTACCTTAAAAAGAAAAGACTATCATATACATTGTTAAATTGATTAAAAACAGAAAAAGACTGAGCTATGTAAACTCAAACTCATTTTTAATTTTTTAAAGATTCTTTTGTTTATTTAACATTCCAATCCACATCACCCTCCTTCCTCTCCTCCCAGTCCCACAGTCCCACCCTCTACTCCCATACCCCCCACCCCACTCAGTATGAACCAACTCTTACATGTCAAACCTCATCAAGACTAAGCGCTTCCTCTTCCATAGAGGCAAGATAGGAAAGCTGTGGTAGGAAAATGAGCTCGAAAGGGATGCAACATCTTCTAAGTCTGGGAGAGAACTCTTTCCAATTGTTAGGGGATCCACTTGAGGACCAAGAGCCCATCAGCTCATATATGTAATGAGCCTAGGATCAGTCCTTGCAACCACCTTTGCTTGGTGATTCAGTCTTTTTGAGCACTCTGTGTCCAAGTCAATTGCCTCTGTGGGTCTCCTTGTGGTATCCTTGATCCCTCCAGCTTCCGCAAATGTTCCCCTAACTTTTCCTCAAGACTCCCTGATTTTTTCCTAATGCTTGGCTGTGGGTCTCTGCATCTGTTTCCTTTATCTGCTCCATAAGGCTTCTTGGATGGCAGTAAAGTTGGGTTCTTGTCCAGATCCCTCTCTCCATCCACTTCTGACATCTTTTTATCATCCCTATTTAGAAAGATTCAACTGTCATCCTTGAGCTCTCCTTGGTACTTAGTTTCTCTGGCTCTGTGGAATGGTGATCCTGTACACAATGGCTGATATCTGCTTATGAGAGAGCAAACACCCTGTATTTTTTTGGGTATGTTTTCGCTCACTCAGAATGATTATTTATGGTTCCATACATTTGTCTGCAAATTTCATGATATCCTTGTTTTCAATAGCAGAGTAGTATTCCATTGTATAGATATACCACAATTTCTTTATCTATTCCTCACTTGTGGGACATCTGTATTGTTTCCAGTTTCTGGGTATTATGAAGAAAGCTGCTATGAACATAGATGAGGATATGTCCTTGTGATTTGGTGATCTACATTGGGGCATATGCCTAGGAGTGATATAACTGGATCTTGAGGTAGAACTAGTCCCAATTTTCTTAGAACATGCCAAAATGATTTCCAAAGTGATTGTACAAGTTTGCACTGTCATCAGCAATGCAGTTTTCTTTCTCCATTGTTTCTTTTTTTTGGTTGCATATTCTTTTTTTTATTTTATATAAGTACTTTTTTTTTTCTTCAAGTTACATCTCAGTCACAAACCCTTCCCTATACCCCCTTCCTGTCCCACCCTTCCACCCTCTTCCCCCCCAACAGCTTCCCTTTTCAATCCAACAAATGGTTCTTTCTCTTATAACAGTAAATTCTATACAACACAGCAGAATTAAATATGCCACATTTATGAGAGTTAAATGGCCCAGTATACCTTCCCAATGTCCAGTTCATACATATTTGGCCCCTGACTTTAACCTTCTACCTTCTAACCATCTCCATGAGTTTAAAGTTCTATAACTGACTTAGCTTTCATACTAACTTGCATCACTATTATAACCATCTTCTTAGATCTAGAATGCCCTCTTGATTCCTAAACAACTCAAAATTTAGCTATGAGACTCAAGCTGTCTATTCTTCAACCACCTCAGAGAGCTGAGAAGGATAAATACATCTGATTATATAGGAAGTGCAGGGCCTGCAGCTTCCAATACTAAGAAATGACAAACCAGTGACTACCTGGACAGTTCCCATTTTCTCTCCATACATTCCAGCATCAGTCTTCAGCCTTTTGGTCCTGTTTCTCTGACAGACATTTATTGTAGAGCAGGGATTGTGAAGGACTTACCTACCCTGTCTTGGCAGAGCTAGGCTGTCGACTTCCCTGCTGCCAAGTTTTGTCCTTTTTGGACAGCAGTCTGTCTGCAGTTGAAGCAAGGAGTTTTTACATGCCAAGAGATAGGCTTGCCACTAATTCAATCATCTCACACTGGAGATTCTTCGATGCTTATCTTCTACTTGGAGTAGAATAGGGGGTGCTGTCAGGAGCTGATATGTCTCGATATCAAAAAAAAATCTTAATTTAAGACCACATCTTTGAATGCCGTATTCTGCAGATCTCTTGGGGTTTTTGAAGATGCCCTATCTATCTCTTGTATTTAGATAAGCAAATGTTGCTTGTCTCTTAACAACTTGATTACTGAGTAGCTTAGAGAATATCTGTGATAGACTGTCATAGTAGCTAACAAGGTGACATGCATGCATGACTAGGAGTTTGTTTTTCTTAACTATCCTAAACAGTTTACGATGGTTGGTATCAAGAGGCCAGAGTTTCACATTTCATTTTTAAGTATCTCTAGGTACGATACCATTAGGAAGCGTTACCTTTAATTTTGTATCAATATACAAAGATCTATTCAAATGTGGCTAAATATACTCTTAATTTTGTATCAATATACAAAGATCAATGCCTATGTGGCCCAATACAATCTTATTTTTGCACAATAAACAATGGTCAATACCACTTTAGCCAAATATACTACTAATTTTGTATCAATATATAAAAGTATAAGGGCATATTCAATAATCTGACCCTTTTTCTTGGTCCTTCCTGTGCTATGTATATGTCTCAATTTTTCTCAAGTTTGTGCATTCCTACATAGGAGATAAAGAAGGATACAGAAAAGGGAAAGAAGGAAAACCCTGGGTCAAACCTCCAAAACCCATTAAACAGGACCATTTAACAACTTGTAATCTCTTCCCCTAAATAACAGAGTTTTCAGTTGTCCTTCAAATAACCAAAAAGGGGGGGGGGCAGAGAAACACCCTCCCCACCCTCTGGGTATGGGACGTCGCTCTCTTAAAATGACTTCCTGCTGATTTGGGTCGTAGTAAACCTGTTTGGGGCCCGAACCAAAATGGAAAAATGGTTAAAAATGTTAGTACAATTCTTTTATGTTCAGTCTTTCTGTTCTCAGCTGTTTAGATGCCCTAAGGAGTTTGTAGGCAGAAGCTGAACTTCCAGGCTTTACTGAGGTTCTGGCTGGGGCATTGTGTAGAGCTGAATGGTCTTAGCGATATTGAGTTGTTGTGGTTGTAGGCTTTTGATGGAGACAGCTATTGAGGGAGTCTGTCAGGCTGAATCATCTGGGTCACTCGTCTTCTTTTGGTGTCTGATTCTGTTTTCTGCTGAGGTTTCCGTTGTCCAGTTGTCCCTGGGTTCCTTGAATGGATGCTTTGATTCTCCTGGAGAGATAATAACAGAGCCCTGCCCTAATCCTCACTCAGGGACAATCACCCTCTTTTTTTTGGGGGGGGGTGGTAGGTAATATTTCTCCTGAAGCAAATTTGGTTTTTTGACAATATATAAAGTTTATTCTTTCAATCTGGTTTAAAGAAGAAATTATTTTGTTATTTTGGAGCTAAACCATCTTTAGTGTATATATTTTGAGATCTCGAAGGACAATTTGTTTGTATTGAGTGGGCCTTTTGTATGTAGCTTTTAAACTTAGGTCCTTCCAAATCCTATGTGTGTGTCTCTGCATTCTAATTATTGGGATCAGAGACCTGTGGTTCCCATCTGAAGGGATTAAAGATGTGTTCCACCACTCCTGGATCGAAGTTTTTCTCTATTTAGAGTTTGTTTTGTATCAGGCTGACCTTGAGCTCTGAGATCTGCCTGTTCCTGTCTCTAGTGTGCTGGGGTTAAGGGTGTACTCTTCTTGAATGATGGGATTAAGGGTGTGTACCCTCACCACCCTGTTCCATGTAACTCTAGAATTTATAAGTCCACTAGTTCTATGGTACTCCCCCCGTCTCTGCTGAAGTTAAAGGCATGGGTTAACACCACATTTCTCCTGTATTTTACCTTAGCTCTACGTTTTTTCGACAGTTGGAGGTTTATAAAACCAGGTTGAACGGCTGTATCCTTTATTTTATTTACAGTGTTTTAAGGTTGTTACCTGCTTTTTTAATTAATAAATTTATTTGTTTGTTGCTACAGGTTACATCCTTAACATATTGTCCTCTTTCCCCCGCTTCCCAGCCCCACTCTCCCATGCTCTACCCCCTGACCTTTCTGTCTTGATCCTCTGGGGTGGAGTGTCCCTGCATAACAGTCTCTCACCACAGATCAGGAGTCATATGAGGGCCAAGAACCTCTTCATACATCGGGGGCCTACGAGGCAGTACTGCCAGTGAAAGGTGTCTCCTTGCTACGGGGGGGGGGGGAAACTAAAAAAAAGAGCAACAGACACACAAATCCACAAAAACAAAGAACAACAACAAAAAAAAAGAGAGGAAAAAGAAAAAGAAAAAAAAAGGAAAAGGAAAAAGAAAAAGAAATGAAAAGAAAAAAGAAATTTATGTCCATGTTCCTTTTGGTGTGTTGGTTGTAGTACAGATATCCTGTACAATATAGCTAAAATCCTACTATAAGTGAATAGAGGCCATGTGCATCCTTCTGAGTCTGGGTTAGCACACTCAGGATGAGCTTCTCTAGATCCATCCATTTGGTTGCAAATTGCATGATTTCATTGTTTCTTATAGCTGAGTAATATTCCATTGTATAGATGTACCACAGTTTTTTAACCCATTCTTCAGTTGAGGGACATCTGGGTTGTTTGTGGTTATTGTGAATTCGGTTGTTTCCCTTATTTCTTTCTCAGCACATTTGTTAGTTGTATAAAAGAGGGCTTCTGATTTTTTTGAATTAATTTTATATCCAGCCACTTTGCTGAAGGTGTTTATCAGCTGTAAGAGTTCTCTGGTGGAATTTTTGGGGTCACTTATGTATACTATCATATCATCTGCAAATAGGGATAATTTGACTTCTTCGTCTCCGATGTTTATCCCCTTGATCTCCTTTAGTTGTCTTATTGCTCTAGCTAGAACTTCAAGTACTATATTGAAGAAGTATGGTGAAAGTGGATATCCTTGTCTTGTCCCTGAGTTTAGAGGAAATGCTTCAAGCTTCTCTCCATTTAATTCAATGTTGGCCACTGGCTTGCTGTATATTGCCTTTATTATTTCTAGGTATGGTCCTTGTATTCCCATTCTCTCCAGAACTTTTAGCATGAAGGGGTGTTCGATTTTGTCAAATGCTTTTTCTGCATCTAGCGAGATTATCATGTGTTTTTTTCTTTCATCTTGTTTATATGATGAATTACATTGATAGACTTTCGTATATTGAACCATCCCTGCATTCCAGGGATGAAGCCTCCTTGATCATGGTGTATGATACTTTTGATGTGTTCCTGAATTCGGTTTGCTAGTATTTTATTAAGTATTTTTGCATCTATGTTCATGAGGGAGATTGGTCTGAAGTTCTCTTTCTTTGTTGGGTCTTTGTGTGGTTTAGGAATCAGAATGACAGTGGTCTCATAGAATGAGTTTGGCAGTGTTCTTTCTGTTTCTATGTGGTGGAAGAGTTTGAAGAGTAATGGTGTTAGTTCCTCTTTGAAGGTCTGGTAGAATTCCGTGCTAAAGCCATCTGGCCCTGGGCTTTTTTTGGTTGGGAGATTATTAATGACTATTTCTATTTCCTTAGGGGTTATTGGGCTGTTTAAGCTGTAAATCTGATTTCGATTTAGTTTTGCTAGGTGGAATTTATAGAGGAAATTGTCCATTTCGCTTAGGTTTTCAAATTTGGTGGAGTATAGTTTTTTAAAGTAGGACCCGAATATTTTCTGGATCTCCTCAATGCCTGTTGTTATTTCTCCCTTTTCATTTCTGATTTTGTTGATTTGGGTTCTTTCTCTTTGCCTTTTAGTTAATTTGGCTAGGGGTCTGTCTATTTTTTTTATTTTCTCGAAGAACCAACTCTTGGTTTCATTGATTCTTTGTATAGTTCTTTTTGATTCTAAGTTGTTGATTTCAGCCCTAAGTTTGATGATTTCCTGCCTTCTGCTCCTCTTGGGAGTGTTTGCTTCTTTTTTTTTTTTTTTTCCAATTCACCCAGCTTAGCTGTTAATTCACTAATATGAGCTGTCACAGTTTTCTTTTTGAATGCACTTAGTGCTATGAACTTTCCTCATAGCACAGCTTTCATTGTATCTCATAGGTTTGGGTATGTTGTGTCTTCATTGTCGTTGGATTTTAAGAAGTCTTTGATTTTCTTCTTTATTTCTTCCCTGACCCAGTGGTCATCCAGTAAGGAGCTGTTCAATTTCCATGTGTGTGTAGGCTTTTTGTTGATTCTTTTGCTGTTGAAGACGAGCTTTATTCCGTGGTGGTCTGATAAGATACAAGGTGTTATTTCAATTTTCTTGTATCTATTGAGACTATCTTTGTGTCCAACTATGTGGTCGATTTTGGAGAAGGTTCCGTGGGGTGCTGAGAAAAAGGTCTATTCCTTTGTGTTGTGTGAAACGTTCTGTAGATATCTGTTAGGTCCAATTGTTTCATGATCTCTGTTAGACTCAATATTTCTCTGTTTGGCCTCAATCTTGATGATCTGTCCATTGTTGTGAGTGGGGTGTTGAAGTCTCCCACTACTAATGTGTTGTGATCGATGTGCGATTTAAGTTTTAGAAGTGTTTCTTTTACAAAAGTAGGTGTCTTTGTATTTGGGGCATAGATGTTCAGTATTGAGATTTCCTCTTGATGAATATTCCCTTTAATGAGTATATAATGCCCTTCTTTGTCTTTTTTCATTAACTTCATTTGGAAGTCTGTTTTGTTTGATATTAGGATGGCTACTCCAGCTTGCTTCCTGGGTCCATTTGCTTGGAAAACCTTTTCCCAGCCCTTTACTCTGAGGTAGTGTCTATCTTTGGTAGTGAGATGTGTTTCTTGTATGCAGCAAAAGGACAGATCTTGCTTGCGGATCCACTCTGTAAACCTGTGTCTTTTCATTGGGGAGTTGAGACCATTGATGTTGATGGATATTAGTGACCTGGGGTTGCTGTTTCCCATTAGTTTGGTATAGGTGATGGTCCTGTGTCTCTTTTGGTTTAGTTGCTGAGGGGTTTTCTATTCCCTTTGTTTTCTTGATTGAAGTTTTCTTCTCTGGGATGGAATTTTCCTTCTAGGATTTTCTGTAGGGCTGGGTTTGTGGGGAGATATTGTTTAAAGTTGATTTTGTCATGGAATATCTTGTTTTCTCCATCTATGTTGATAGAGAGTTTTGCTGGGTATAGTAGACTGGCTGGGCACCTATGAACACCTATGATCTCTCAGGACTTGTAGGATATCTGTCCAGGCCCTTCTAGCTTTTAAAGTTTCTGAGGAGAAGTCAGGTGTAATTGTGATGGGTCTGCCATTGTATGTGACTTGACCTTTTTCTCTTACAGCTTTTAATATTCTTTCTTTGTTCTGTACATTTGGTGTTTCAATTATTATGTGGTGAGAGTTGTTTCTTTTCTGATCTAATCTGTTCGGTGTTCTGTAAGCCTCTAGGATTTTTATTGGCATCTCTTTTTTTCAGGTTTGGGAAGTTTTCTTCTATGACTTTGTTGAAGATATTTCCTGCACCTTGGAGTCAGGAGTCTTCTCTTTCCTCTATGCCTATGATTCTTAGGTTCCATCTTTTCATTGAGTCCTTGATTTCTTGGATGTTGTGGGTGAGAGATTTTTTAGCCTTCTCATTTTCTTTGGATGTTGTACTGATTTCTTCCACTGAATCTTCCATGCCTGAGATCCTGTCTTCCATCTCTTGCATCCTATTGTTGATACTCACATCCGTAGTTCTTGTTCTCTTCCCTTGGTTCTCCACTTCCTCTTTTAACTCTGAATGTGTTTTCTTTATTATTTCTATTTCTATTTTCATGTCTTGTATGGTATTGTTCATTTTGTACATTTCCTTCTCCAGCTTGCTTGTTTTTGTTGAAAATCTTTCATGGCTTTTTCCTTTTCCTGTTCAAGCTCTGTCACCTTGGCTTGGAGCTCTTTAATGGTGTTTTTCCTTGTTTTGATTTGTAGAATTGTGGTTTCTTTGAATTCCTTCATAGATTTAAGTTCTTCTTGCAGGGACTCTATCACTTTCCATAATGCAGAATTGTCATCGTTTTCATGTGTTACTGTTGGTGTGAGGTCATCCAAATTGGATGAGCTAGGATAATTCTGCTTTGTTGGAGTCATATTTCATTGATTTCTATTTTTTCTTGGACCTTTGGCCATGTGGGTGTGTTTAGCTGTCTGTTCTTGTCGTTTTCTGTGTTTGCATCCACAGGGGATGCTTTGGTGAATGAGTCGAATTGCTTGGCTAGCTGTCCTTGCTTACAGGGGGATCTCAGGGTCACTGTGGTTTTAATAGCCTGAATCGCTGTGAGCTGGTGCAGCCTATTCCCAGGTAGTGAGTAATGGTCTGGGATTGTTTCACTGCTCCCAGTTCAGACTTCTCTATGTTGCACACTGAGTGATCAGCCTGTAATGGTTCTGATGGTATGGACCTGTTTGCCCAGGCACAGATTTTTTGGGCTTTGTTTGTCGTCACGGAGGCTGACAGGGCCCAGCTCCACACCTAATATGTCTGGGTTTACCAGAATACAGCTATGGTCCCCTGGCTTCTGGTTACCCACTAGGCTTCTCCACCACAGGCCTGGCCACTTCCCTCCCTATCTGCTCCGCCATGTGTGGGCGGAGCTTCGGCCCCTCCTGCCGCCTGAGGCGGCTTCCTGCCCTAGCTGCTTTGCCTTGGGTGCGTGGGGCTTCGGCCCTTCCTGCCACCTGAGCCAGCCTCACTCCCTAGCTGCTTTGCCATGGGTGCGCCGGGATCCAGCCCTGCCCGCCTGAGCCCGATTCCCACCCCGACTGCTCTGCCCGCCGTCCTCTCGCTCCAGCTGGAGCGGCTGCAGATCACCCGCCGAGCGCCCTGTTTCTTCCTTGTTAAGGCTTCAACTATTCTGCAATGTTTTCTAAGTAGTTATAAGGTCCTCCTGAGGTGTGGGAAGCCCAGTAGGCTAGTGGGCGATCGCCATGTGGCCTTTGATTCTGCCTGCTGTGTGTTGGGATCAATCTTACCAGGTGCCTCTCCCAATGGGAGTTCCCGAATCCCGGATTTAGTGGCTTCCGTGTCTGCGAGAGATGGGGGGAGAGCCTTGCCCTGGGACTTTTAACAGTCCCTTGGGAGCTGTGAGTGTTCCTGGAGGGGCCAGACCCTCCGGTTTTTGCACAGTGTCCAACAACTCTGTGTTTTCTATGGCTCTTCTCTCTCACATTTAAAATGCGTCCGTGCAGTTCACCGCCATCTTGCCCCCCCCCACATTGTTTCTTTCTCCACATCCTTACCAGCATGTGTAGTCACTTGAGTTTTGATCTTAGCCATTTTGACCAGGTGTAAGATAGAGTCTCAGAGTCGTTTTGATTTTCATTTCCCTTATGACTAAGGATGGTTAGCATTTCTTTAAGTGCTTCTCTGTCATTAGAGTTTCTTCTGCAGTGAATTCTCAATTTAGCTTTGTACTCCATTTTTTGATTGGATTATTTGGTTTCATGGTGTTTAATTTCTTGAGTTCTTTATATATTTTGGATATTAGTGCTCTGTCAGATGTGGGTTGGTGAAGATCTTTTCCCAATCTTCAGGCTGCCATTTTGTTCTAATGACACTGTCCTTGGCCTACAGAAGTTTTTCAGTTTCATGAGGTCCCAGTTATTCATTGTTGATCTTAGTGGTAGAGTTACTGGTGTTCTGTTTAGGAAATTATGTCCTGTGCCAATGAGTTCAAGGCTTTTCCCCACTTCCTCTTCTATTAGATTCAGTGTATCTGGTGTTTGTGAAAGACTTTGATCCAATTGGATTTTGCTTTTGTTCAGGGTGATAAATATGGAGCTATTTGAATTCTTCTATGTGTAGACATCCAGTTAGACCAGCAACATTTGTTGAAGATACTATCTTTTTTCCATTGTATGGTTTTGGCATCTTTGTCAAAAATGAAGTGTCTGTAGGTGTTTGGATTTTTCTGGGTCTTCAATTCGATCCCATTGGTCAACCTGTCTGTTCTTATGCCAATACCATTTGGTTTTAAATACTGTTGCTTTGTAGTGCAGCTATATTAGCTATCCTGGATTTCTTATTGTTCCATATAAAGATGAAAATTATTCTTTCAAGGTCTATAAAGAATTGTGTTGGGATTTTGATAAGAATTCATTGAATCTGTAGATTGCTTTTGGTAAGAGGGCCATTTTTTACTATGTTAATCCTACCAATCCATGAGCCTGGAAGATCTTTCTATATTCTGATGTCTTCTATAACTTCTTTATTCAGAAACTTGAAGGTTTTGTCAAAGAGATCTTTCACTTGCTTGGTTAGTGTTACACCAAGGTATTTTATACTGTTTGTGGGTATTGTGAAGGGAGTTGTTTCCCTAAATTTTTATGAGCCCGAACATCATTTGTAAAGGAGGGTAACTGATTTTTTGAGTTAATTTTGTATCTAGCCACTTTGCTGAACGTGTTTATCAGCTGTAGTAGTTCTCTAGTAGAGTTTTTGGAGTCACTTATGTATACTATCATATCATCTGCAAATAGGGATAATTTGACTTCTTTTCCAATTTGTAACCCCTTGGTCTCCTTTAGTTGATTTATTGCTCTAGCTATAACTTCAAGTACTATATTGAAGAGATATGGGCAGAGTAGACAACCTTGTCTTGTCCCTGATTTTAGTGGAACTGGTTTAAGTTTCTCTCAATTTAATTTGATGTTGGCCATTGGCTTGCTGTATGTTGCCTTTATTATGGTTAGGTATGGGCTTTGTATACCTAATCTCTCCAAGACTTTTATCATGAATGGGTGTTGGATTTTGTCAAAGATTTTTTCAGCATCTAATGAGATGATCATGTGTTGTTTTTCCTTTCAGTTTATTTATATGATGGACAACATTGATGGATTTTCATATGTCGAACTATCCCTGCTTTCCTGCATGAAGCCTACTTGATCATGGTGGATATTTTTGATGTGTTCTTGGATTAAGTTTGCCAGTATTTTATTCAAATAGATTGATTTGAAATTCTCTTAGTTGAGTATTTGTGTGGTTTAGGTATCAAGATGATTGTAGCTTCATATAATGAGGTTGGCAAGGTTCCTTCTGTTTTTATTTTGTGGAATAGTTTGAAGAGCATTCTTATTAGTTCTTCTTTGAATGTCTGGTAGAATTCTGTGCTAAAATACTCTGTTCCAGGGCTGTTTTTGGTTAGGAATTTTTTTTTTGATAACTGTTCTTATTTCCTTAGTGGTTATGAGACTGTTTAATTTGTTATGTGCTCCTGATTTAACTTTGGTAGGTGGAATATATCAAGAAAATTATACATTTCATTTAGATTTTCCAATTTTGGGAATAGATTTTGAAGTACAACCTTGTGATTCTTTGGATTTCTTTGGTGTCTGTTGTTATTTCTCCCTTTTAATTTCTGATTTTGTTGATTTGGATACTGTCTTTCTGCCTTTTAGTTAGTTTGGCTAAGGAAACCCTATCTATTGCCCCGATTTTCTCAAAGAACAAGCTCTTGGTTTCATTTATTCTTTCCTATTGTTCTCTTTGTTTTTAATATATTGATTTCAGCCCCGAGTTTGATTATTTCCGGCCATCTACTCCTCTTGGGTGTGTTGACTTCTTTTTGTTCTAGCACTTTCAGATGTGCTTGTAAGTCGTTAGTATGAGACCTTTACAATTTCTTTATGAAGGTGCTTAGTGCTATGAACTTTCTTTTCAGTACTGCATTCATGGTTTCTCATAAATTTGGGTATTTTGTGCCTTACATTTCTAAATTTACTTTTCTTTCTTTTTTTATTTCTTCCCTAACCCAGAGATCATTGAGTAGAGAGGTGTTCAGTTTCCATGAGTTTGTAACCTTTCTGTTGCTTCTGTTATTTTTGAAGTCCAGCTTTGTTTCATGGTGGTTTGATGAAATACAAGGGGTTATCTCAAATTTCTTATACCTTTTGAGACTTGCTTTGTGAACAAGTATATGGTCACTTTTGGAGAAAATTCAATGAGGCACTGAGAAGAAGGTATATTCTTTTTTTCTTATAATTTATTTTTTATTTCTTCAAGTTACTTCTCAATCACAATCCCCTCCCTACTCCCCCCTCCAGTCCCACCCTTCCACCCTCTTCCCCCTCAACCCCCCATCCTCTACCTTTTTTTTTTTTAGTTTAAGGTATATCTTTTTCCCCCAACAGCTCCCCGTTTCAGTCCAACAAATGGTTCTTTCTCTTATAACAATAAATTCAATGCAAAACAACAGAAATAAATAGGCCACAATTATGAGAGTTATATGGCTTAGCATACGTTCTCAATGTCCAGTCCATATGTATTTGGCACCTGACTTTAACATTCTACTATCTAACTATCTCCATGAGTTTAAAGTTCTCTATCTAACTCAGCTTTCATACTAACTTGCATCACAATTTTAAAAACATCTTCTTAGATCCAAAACACCCTCTTGATTCCTAAACAACTCAAAATTTAACTATGAGACTCTAGCTATCTATTCTTCAACCACCTCAGAGACCTGAGAGGGATAAATATATCTGATTATATTGATACAAAATTAAGGGTAATGCTTCTTAAAGGTATTGTACCTAGTAATGCTTAAAAATGAAATGTGGAGGGAGAGCGAAGATGGCGGCGACCTACACTGATGCATTCTGAACGCGGGGGAAAAAGAGCCATAAAAAACACAGAGTTACTGGGCACTGTGCAAAAACCGGAGGGGCTAGACCCCCCCCCCCGGGAACGCTCACAGCTCCCAAGGGACTGTTAAAAGTCCCAGGGCAAGGCTCTCCCCATCTCTCACAGACACGGAGGCCACTAAACCGGGGACTCGGGAACTCCCATTTGGAGAGGCGCCTGGTAAGATCGATCCCAACTTACAGCAGACAGAATCAGGGTCCACTTGGCCATAGATCGCTGGCCTATTGGGCTCCCCACACATCAGGCTGAACTTATACCCACTTAGAAAAGGTTGCGAGATAGTGGAAGCCTTAGCAAGGAACAAACAGGGGGCGCAGCGGGTGGTCCGCAGCAGCCGCTTGTAAAGCGGAGGGCGGGAGGTTCCGAGAGAGCGCAGGAAGCAGGGAACACAAAAGCAGGCGGGAGCGGCCAAATCTCCCACACTCAGGATAGCGCAGCTGGGGAGAGAGCACTGCTGGCAGGGCCAAATTCCCGCCAGTCCACGGCAGGTCATCTAGGGAGAGAGACAGGCGTGGGTGGGACCAGGGGTCCGTGCACCCAGGGCGGAGCTGCTGGGACGAGAGGTGCACTCAGGCAGCCGGAGGATCTGGGGCTTGGGGTACCCACGGGACCGTGGCGGCGCAGACAAGAAGGGAATTAGACACAGGGTCCAGCCCTGTGGCGAGAAGACTAGAGAGAAACCAGAAATCGGGACCATAGCTGTATCCTGGAAAATCCAGACATATCAGGTGTGGAGCCAGACCCTGTCAGCCTCCGGGAAGACAAACAAAGCCCACAGAATCTGTGCCTGGGCAAACAGGCCCATATCACCAGAACCATTACAGGCTGATAACTCAGAGTGCAACATAGAGAAGTCTGAATTGGGAGCAGTGAAACAATCCTGGTTCATTACTCACAACCTGGGAATACGCTGCACCAGATCACAGTGCCTCTGGCCATTAAAATCACAGTGACCTTGAAATCCCCCTGTAAGCAACGACAGATAGCCAAGTAACTCGTCCCCTGCACCAAATCATCCACTGTGGTTCCAAACACAGAAAACAGACAGCTAAATGCATCCAATGGTGAAAGGTCAAAAAAAAAATAGAAATCAAGGAATTATGACTGCAACAAAGCAGAACCACCCTAGCTCATCCAATTCGGATGACCACACACCAACAGAAACACATGAAAACATTGACAACTCTGCAGTATGGAAAGTGATAGAGTCCCTGCAAGAAGAACTTAAATCTATGAAGGAATTCAAGGAAACCACAATTCTACAAATCAAAACAAGGAACAACACCATTAAAGAGCTCCAAGCCAAGGTGACAGAGCTTGAACAGGAAAAGGAAAAAGCCATGAAAGATTTTCATACAAAAACAAGCAAGCTGGAGAAGGAAATGTACAAAACGAACAAAACCATACAAGACATGAAAATAGAAATAGAAACAATAAAGAAAACACAGTCAGAGTTAAAAGAGGAAGTGGAGAACCAAGGAAAGAGAACAGGAACTACGGATGTGAGTATCAACAATAGGATGCAAGAGATGGAAGACAGGATCTCAGGCATGGAAGATTCAGTGGAATAAATCAGTACATCATCCAAAGAAAATGAGAAGGCTAAAAAATCTCTCACCCACAACATCCAAGAAATCAAGGACTCATTGAAAAGACGGAACCTAAGAATTATAGGTATAGAGGAAAGAGAAGACTCCCGACTCCAAGGTCCAGGAAATATCTTCAAAAAAATCATAGAGGAAAACTTCCCAAACCTGAAAAAAGAGATGCCAATAAAAATCCAAGAAGCATACAGAACACCAAACAGATTAGACCAGAAAAGAAACTCCTCTCGCCACATAATAATTGAAACCCCAAATGTACAGAACAAAGAAAGAATATTAAAAGCTGTAAGAGAAAAAGGTCAAGTCACATACAATGGCAGACCCATCAGAATTACACCTGACTTCTCCCCAGAAACGATAAAAGCTAGAAGGGCCTGGTCAGATATACTACAAGTCCTAAGAGATCATAGATGCCCAGCCAGACTACTTTACCCAGCAAAACTCTCTATCAACATAGATGGAGAAAACAAGATATTCCATGACAAAATTAAATTTAAACAATATCTACCCACAAACCCAGCCCTACAGAAAATCCTAGAAGGAAAATCCCAACCCAGAGAAGAAAACTCAACCCAAGAAAACAAAGGGAATAGAAAACCCATTAGCAACTAAATCAAAAGAGGAACAGAACCACCGCCTATACCAAACTAATGGGAAATAACAACCCCAGGTCACTAATATCCATCAACATCAATGGACTCAACTCCCCAATAAAAAGACATAGGTTTACAGAGTGGATCCGTAAGCAAGACCCTTCCATATGCTGTATACAAGAGACACATCTAACTACAAAAGATAGACACTGCCTCAGAGTAAAGGGTTGGGAAAAGGTTTTCCAAGCAAATGGACCCAGGAAGCAAGCTGGAGTAGCCATCCTAATATCAAACAAAACAGACTTCCAACTGAAGTTAATGAAGAAAGACAAAGAAGGGCACTATATACTCATTAAAGGGAATATTCATCAAGAGGAAATTTCAATACTGAACATCTATGCCCCAAATACAAAGGCACCTACTTTCGTAAAAGAAACACTTCTAAAACTTAAAGCGCACGTCGATCACAACACATTAGTAGTGGGAGACTTCAACACCCCACTCACAACAAAGGACAGATCATCAAGACAGAAGACAAACAGAGAAATATTGAGTCTAACAGAGATCATGAAACAAATGGACCTAACAGATATCTACAGAACGTTTCACCCAAACACAAAGGAATACACCTTTTTCTCAGCACCCCACGGAACCTTCTCCAAAATCGACCACATAATTGGTCACAAAGATAGTCTCAGTAGATACAAGAAAATTGAAATAACACCTTGTATCTTATCAGACCACCACGGAATAAAGCTGGTCTTCAACAGTAAAAGAATCAACAGAAAGCCTACACACACATGGAAATTGAACAGCTCCTTACTGGATGACCACTGGGTCAGGGAAGAAATAAGGAAGGAAATCAAAGACTTCTTAAAATCCAACGACAATGAAGACACAACATACCCAAACCTATGGGATACATTGAAAGCTGTGCTACGAGGAAAGTTCATAGCACTAAGTGCTTTCAAAAAGAAAATTGTGACAGCTCATATTAGTGAACTAACAGCTAAGCTGGGTGAATTGGGAAAAAAAGAAGCAAACACTCCCAAGAAGAGCAGAAGACAGGAAATCATCAAACTTAGAGCTGAAATCAACAACTTAGAATCAAAAAGAACTATACAAAGAATCAACGAAACCAAGAGTTGGTTCTTTGAGAAAATCAACAAAATAGACAGACCCCTAGCCAAATTAACTAAAAGGCAAAGGGAAAGAACACAAATCAACAAAATCAGAAATGAAAAGGGAGAAATAACAACAGACATTGAGGAGATCCAGAAAATATTCGGACATTACTTTAAAAATCTATATTCCACTAAATTTGAAAACCTAAGCGAAATGGACAATTTCCTCGATAAATTCCACCTACCAAAACTAAATCAAAATCAGAATAACAGCTTAAACAGCCCAATAACACCTAAGGAAATAGAAACAGTTATTAATAATCTCCCAACCAAAAAAAGCCCAGGGCCAGATGGCTTTAGCACGGAATTCTACCGGACCTTCAAAGAGGAACTAACACCATTACTTTTCAAACTCTTCCACCACATAGAAACAGAAAGATCACTGCCAAACTCATTCTATGAGGCCACTGTCATTCTGATTCCTAAACCACACAAAGACCCAACAAAGAAAGAGAACTTCAGACCAATCTCCCTCATGAACATAGATGCAAAAATACTTAATAAAATACTAGCAAACCGAATTCAAGAACACATCAAAAGTATCATACACCATGATCAAGTAGGCTTCATCCCTGGAATGCAGGGATGGTTCAATATACGAAAGTCTATCAATGTAAAACCACATAAACAAGATGAAAGAAAAAAACCACATGATAATCTCGCTAGATGCAGAAAAAGCATTTGACAAAATCCAACACCCCTTCATGCTAAAAGTTCTGGAGAGAACGGGCATACAAGGACCATACCTAGAAATAATAAAGGCAATATACAGCAAGCCAGTAGCCAACATCAAATTAAATGGAGAGAAGCTTGAAGCATTTCCTCTAAACTCAGGGACAAGACAAGAATGTCCACTTTCACCATATCTCTTCAATATAGTACTTGAAGTCCTTGCTAGAGCAATAAGACAACTAAAGGAGATCAAAGGGATAAAAATTGGAAATGAAGAAGTCAAATTATCCCTATTCGCAGATGATATGTTAGTATACATAAGCGACCCCAAAAACTCCACCAAAGAACTCTTACAGCTGATAAACAACTTCAGCAAGGTGGCTGGATACAAAATTAACTCAAAAAAATCAGAAGCCCTTCTTTATACAACAAACAAATATACTGAAAAAGAAATAAGGGAAACAACTCCCTTCACAAAGCCACAAACAACATAAAATACCTGGGAGTAACTCTAACCAAGCATGTAAAGGACCTATATAACAAGAACTTCAAGCCCCTGAAGAAAGAAATGGAAGAGGCCTTTAGAAGATGGAAAGATCTCCCATGCTCATGGATAGGTAAGATCAACATAATAAAAATGGCTATCCTACCAAAAGCAATATATAGATTTAATGCAATTCCTATCAAAATACCAACACAATTCTTTATAGATCTGGAAAAAGCTAGTCTCAACTTCATATGGAACAACAAAAAGCCCAGAATAGCTAAATCAATCTTGTCCAATGAAAAAACATCTGGAGGTATCACCATCCCAGATTTCAAGCTGTACTACAGAGCAACAGTAATAAAAACAGCATGGTACTGGTATAGAAACAGACCAGTGGATCAATGGAATCGAATTGAAGACCCAAACATGGATCCACACACCTATGGCCAACTAATCTTTGACAAAGAAGCCAAAAACGCACAATGGAAGAAGGACAGCATCTTCAACAAATGGTGCTGGTCCAACTGGATGTCCACTTGCAAAAGAATGAAATTAGACCCATACCTATCACCTTGTACAAAACTTAATTCCAAGTGGATCAAAGACCTTAACATAAGGCCGGCCACACTAAAGATACTAGAAGAAAAAGTAGGAGAAACCCTCGAACTCATTGGCACAGGTGACAACTTCCTGAACAGAACACCAACAGCTCAGGACCTGAGATCAACAATCAATAAATGGGACCTCATGAAACTGAAAAGTTTCTGTAAAGCAAAGGATACTGTCATTCGAACAAAACGGCAACCAACAGACTGGGAGAAAATCTTCACCAACCCCACATCTGATAGAGGGCTATTATCTAAAATCTACAAAGATCTCAAGAAACTAAATGCCAAGAAACCAAATAATCCAATCAAAAAATGGGAGATGGAGCTAAATAGAGAATTCACAAAGGAGGAATCCCTAAGGGCTGAGAGACACCTGAAGAAATGTTCAACATCCTTAATCATCAGAGAAATGCAACTCAAGACGACCCTGAGATTCCACCTAACACCTGTTAGAATGGCTAAAATAAAGTGCTCAAATGATAGCGCATGCTGGCGAGGGTGTGGAGAAAGGGGTACCCTACTCCATTGCTGGTGGGAGTGCAGGCTTGTGCAACCACTATGGAGGTCTGTCTGGCGATATCTTAGAAATCTAGGAATAACCTTGCCTCAAGACCCAGCCATACCACTTCTGGGTATACACCCAAAGGACCTCTCACGGAGACATAGGGAAGTCTCCTCATCTATGTTCATAGCAGCCTTATTTGTAATAGCTAGAAATTGGAAACAACCCAGATGTCCCTCAACTGAAGAATGGATTAAAAAATTGTGGTACATCTATACAATGGAATATTACTCAGCTATCAGAAACAATGAAATCATGCAATTTGCAACCAAATGGATGGATCTAGAGGAGCTCATCCTGAGTGAGCTAACCCAGTCTCAGAAGGATGCACATGGCATCTATTCACTTATAGTAGGATTTTAACTATATCGTACAGGATATCTGTACTACAACCAACACATCAAAAGGAACAAGGACATAATTTTTTTTTTATCTTTTTATTTTTCCTTCTTTTTTTCTTTTTTTCTCTTTCCTTTTCCCTTCTCTTTTTCCTCTCTTTTTTTGTTGATATTCTTTGTTTTTGTGGGTTTGTGTGTTTGTTGGTCTTTTTTTTTTAGTATTCCCCCAGTAGCAATGAGACACCATTCACTGGCAGTACTGCATCGTAGGTCCCCGGTGAATGAAGAGGCTCTTGGCCCTCATATGACACCTGATCTGTGGTGAGAGACTGTTAGGCAGGGACACCCCACCCCAGAGGAACAAGACGGAAGGGTCAGGGGGTAGGGCATGGGAGGGTGGGGCTAGGAAGTGGGGAAAGAGGACAATATGATAAGGATGTAACCTGAAGCAACAAACAAATAAATTTATCAACTAAAAAAAGAAAAGAAAAAAAAGGGCAGGGGGCAGGGCTGAAACACTGTGAATGGAACAGAGGATATAGCCATTCGGCCTGGATTTGCAGACCTCCAGGTGTAGAGAAGACGTGGAGCTAAGGTAAAATTCAAGAGAATTGTGGTATTGGCCCATGCCTTTGACTTCAGCGGAAACGGGGGGGGGG
>CAJQZJ010009351.1:192185-202441 GCA_907164525.1 Lophiomys imhausi
GGGGTGGGGTGTGGTGGGGTGGGGGGTGTGGGGGGAGGGGGCTCCTTTAGAGTTGGTGGTCTTATGTACTCTGGAGTCATACGGAGCGGGGTGGTGAGGGTGCATACTCTTGGTCCCACCATTCAAGAAGAGTACACCCTTGATCCCAGCTCCCAACACACTGGAGACAGAAACAGGCAGATCCCGGAGCTCAGGGTCAGCCTGATGCAGGGCAAACTCTAAATAGAGAAAGACTTCGATCCAGGAGTGGTGGAACACATCTTTGATCCCTTCAGATGAGAAACACAGGTTCCTGTTCCCAATAATTAGAGTTCAGAGACACACACATGGGATTTGGAGGGACCTAGGTTTGGAGGCTACATACAAAAGGCCTTCTCGATGCAGGCAGATTGTCCTTTGGGATCTCAAAATATATACACTAGAGCTGGTTTAGCTCCAAGGTGACAGAATGATTTCTTCTTTAACCTGGATTGAAAGATAACGCTTTGTATGTTGTCAGAAGGCCAAATTTGCTTCAGGAGAAGTACTACCTAGCCCCCCCCCATCCCCACCCCAGAAAAAAAAAAAAAAAGAGGGCAATTGTCCTAGGGTTGGGATTGGGGCAGGGCTCTGTTCTTATCGTTCCAGGAGAATCGAAGTGTCCATTAGGGGAGCCTGGGGACGGCGGACAGCGGAATCCTCAGCAGAGAGCAGAATTAGGCACCAAGGAGGATGAGTGACCCAGTTGATTCTGCCTGGCAGACTTCCTCAATAGCTGTCTCCATCGGGGGCCTGCAACCACCACTGCAATCCAGTGTCGCTGGGAACGTTCAGCTCTACACAATGCCCCGGCCGGAACCTCAGTGAAGCCTGCAAGATCAGCTTCTGCCTACAAACCCCTTAGGTCATCTAAACAGCTGAGAACAGAAGGACTGAACATAAAAGGATTGTACTAACATTTTTAATCATTTTTCCCATTTGGGTTGGGGCCCCAAACAGGTCTACTACCACCCAAATCAGCAGGAAGTCACTTTAAGAGAGCGAAGTCCCATGCCCAGAGGGTGGGGGAGGGTGTTTCTCCGCCCTTCTTTTTGGTTATTTGAAGGTTAACTGAAAACTCTGTTATGTAGGGGAAGAGACTACAAGCTGATAAATGATCCTATCTTAATGGGTTTTGGAGATTAGCCCCAGGGAATCCTACTTTTCCTTCTCTGTATCCTTCTTCCTCTCCTATGTAGGAGTGCATGGGCTTGAGAAAAATGAGATATAGTCATAGCACAGGAAGGTCCAAGAAGAAGGGGCAGATTATTGAATATGCCCTTATACCTTTGTATATTGATACAAAATTAGTAGGTTATTTGGCTAAAGTGGTATTGACCATTGTTTATTGTGCAAAAATAAGATTGTATTGGATTACATAGGTATTGATCTTTGTATATTGATACAAAATTAAGATTATAGTTGGCCACAATGGTATTGACCCTTGCATATGGACGTAATATTAAGATTATATTGGGCTACACAGGTATTGATCTTGGTATATTGATACATAATTAAGAGTATATTTAACCACAATTGAATAGATCTTTGTATATTGATACAAATTTAAAGATAATGCTTCCCAATGGTATCATACCTAGAGATACTTAAAAATAAAATGTGAAGCTCTGACCTCTTGATACCAACCGTCTAAAACGGTCTAGAATAGTTAAAACATACTCCTAGTCATGCAAACATGTCTCTTTGTTAGCTACTATGACAGTCTATCACAGATATTCTTTAAACTACCCAGTAATCAAGTTGCTAAGAGACAAGCAACATTTGCTTATCTAAATACAAGAGATGGTTAGGGCATCTTCAAAAACCCCTAGAGATCTGCAGAATATGGCATTCAAAGATGTTATCTTAAATCAAGATTTTTTTTTGATATCGAGACATATCAGCGCCTGACAGCACCCCCTATTCTACTCCAAGTAGAAGATAAGCATCGAAGAACCTCCACTGTAAGATGGTTGATTTAGGGGCAAGCCTTTTTCTTGGCATGAAAAACCCCTTGCACCAACTGCAGACAGACTGCTGTCCAAAAAGGACAAAACTTGGTAGCAGGGAAGTCGACAGCCTAACTCTGCCAAGACAGGGTAGGTAAGTCCTTCATAATCCCTGCTCTACAACAAATGTCTGTCAGAGAAACAGGACCCAAAGGCTGAAGATTGATGCTGGAATGTATGGAGAGAAAATGGGAACTGTCCAGGCAGTTACTGGTATGTTCTTTCTTAGTTTTGGAAGCTGTAGGCTCTGCACTTCCTATATAAGCAAATATATTTATCCCTCTCAGGTCTCTGAGGTGGTTGAAGAATAGACAGATAGAATCTTATAGTTAAATTTTGAACTGTTTAGGAATCAAGAGGGTGTTATAGATCTAAGAAGATACTCTTAAAAGTGTGTTGAAAGATAGTATGAATGTTGAGTCACATATAGACCTTTAAACTCATGGAGTTGGGTAGATAGTAGAATGTTAAAGTCAGGGGCCAAATAGGTATAAACTGAACATTGGGAAGGTATACTGGGCCAATTTAATCTCATAAATGTGGCATAATTATATCTATTGTTTTGTATAATACTTACTGTTATAAGAGAAGGAACCAGCTGTTGGACTGAAAGGGGAAACCTCTGGAGGGAAGAGGGTGGAAGGGCGGGTTGGGAAGGGGGAATAGGGAGGGGTTTGTTACTGAGATGTAACTTGAAGAAAAAAAAAATAAAGTATTTATAAAAAAAAAAAATGAAATGTGAAGTTTTGGCCTTTTGCTACCAACTGTCATAAACTGTTTAGGATAATTAAGAAATGCAAACTAATTGTCATGCAAGCGTGTCATTTTGTTAATAACTATGACAGTCTATCACAGTTATTTTCTAAGCTAATCAGAAATAAAGTTGCTAAGAGACAAGCAATGGTATATTCTTTTATATTTGGATGAAATATTCTGTAGATATGTTAGGTCCATTTGATTCTTGATGTCTCTGAGATTCATTATGTCTCTGTTTAGTTTATGTCTCCATGATCTGTCTGGTCGTGAGAGTGCAGTGTTGATGTCTCCCACTATTAATGTGTTGGGGTAATATGTGTGGTTTAAGCTTGAGTAGTGTTTCTTTTATGAATGAGGGTGCCCTTGAATTTGGGATGTAAATGTTCATAACTGAGATGTTATCCTGATGGATTTTCCTTTAATAAGTAAGTGTGAAGTGCCCTTCCACATTTCTTTTTATTAATTTTACTTGAAAATCAATTTTAGTGGGTACAGGAATTGCTACTCTTGCTTGCTTCTTGTGTCCATTTGCTTGGAAAATATTATTTCAGACAATTGTCTTGAGATGACATCTATCTTTGTTGCTGATGTATGTTTCTTGAGTGCAGCAAAATGATGGATCCTGTTTTTGAATCCATTCTGTTAGCCTGTGTCTTTTTATTGGAGAATTGAGTCCATTGATGTTGAGAGATATTAGTGACCAATGTTTGTTCCTTTCTGCTACTGTGGTGTTGGTTTTGGTAGAGAGAGAGAGAGAGAGGAGAGAGAGAGAGAGAGAGAGAGAGAGAGAGAGAGAGAGAGAGAGAGAGAAGAGAGAGCTTCCTTCTTTTGGTTTTGGAGTTATTTATTTCCTGTGCTTTCCTGGCTGTAGATATCCTCCTTGGGTTGGAATTTTCTTTCTAGTACCTTCTGTAGGGCTGGGTTTGTATATAGGTATTGTTTAAATTTGGTTTTGTTGTGCAATATCTTGTTTTTGCTATATATGATAATTAAAAGTTTTCCTAGGTATAATAGTTTGGGCTGATATCTGTGGTATAATAGGGTCTGCAAGATATCTGTCCAGGCACTTCTGACTTTAGGAGTCTCTGTTGAGAAGTCAGGTGTAATTCTTATAGGTCTGCCTTATATATATTAGTTTGCCTTTTCCCCTTACAGCTTTTAATCTTTCTTTGTTCTGTATGTTTATTGTTTTTATTATTATGTGAAAGGAGGAATTTCTGTTTTGGTTCAACTGATTTGGTGTTCTGTAGGTTTCTCATATGTTTATAGGCATCCCCTTCTTTAGGTTGGGGAAGTTTTCTTATATGATTATGTTGAAAATATATTGTGGGCTTTTGAGTCTTCTCCTTCTATTCCTACTATTCTTAGATTTAGTCTTTTCATAGTGTCTCAGATTTCTTGAATATTTTGTGTCAGGAACTTTGTCCTTTTCTTGTACCAATGCATTGATTTCTTCAATTGTATCATCTATGCCTGAGATTCCCTCTTCCATCTCTTGTATTCTGCTGGTGATGCTTGTGTTTGTAGTTCTTGTTCTCTTACCTAGGTTTTCTATCTCCACCATTTCCACAGACTGTGTTTTCTTTATTGCTTCTATTTCCATTTTTAGGTCTTGTACAGTTTTATTCATTTTATTCAACTGTTTGATTGTGTTTTCCTGTAATTGTTAAAAGAATTATTCATTTCTTTCACCTATTTATTTTTGTTTTCTTTCATTTCTTTAAAGGATTTAATAATTTTTGTCCATCTCCTTAATTGAATTTTCCCTTATTTCTTTAAGAGATTTATTTATTTCCTCTTTTCAGGTCTCTATCATCATTATAGGGTTTGACTGAAGGTCATATTCTTGTGCATAGGTTTTGTTAGGATAACCAGGCTTGCTATAGTAAGATAGTTTTCCTTGGAATGTGCCTTATTTCCCTGGCTCTTGTTGGTGCTGTTTTTATACTGGCCTTTAGCCATCTGGTCATGCCTGGCTGCTCCTGGCTGTTCTTTGTGGAGCAGGCCTGAGTGTTCCTGTGGTGTGAACCTGGAGGTGCCCCAGGGGACTCTGAATTTTACTGGTGCTTGATGTTGCTGATGTAGTAGGTCTTGTGTCAGCTTGAATATTCCTGTTGCAGCTACTCTTGTGGTAGCCTGTGGTAGAGCAGTGATCCCACAATTGAGGTAGAGTTTCATGCTATAGCAGGCCTGGGTGTTCCTGCTGTATCCGGACCTGTGACCTCTAGATATTTCTGAAGTTGCAGGCTTAGTGACCCCAGGTGGAGCTGGTTTGGATGTTGTTGATGAATGCTACTAGATGTCTTTGAGGTTGCAGGTCTGGTGATCCCAGTTGGGGCTGGTCCAGGAGAAGAGACTAGATGCTCCTGGTGTATCAGGCCTAGGTATTCCTGATGCTGAAAGACCCGATATTCCTGAAGTTGTAGCCTTGGGGATCCCAGGTGGTGCCGATCCAGAAGATGGAGCTGGGTGTTCCTGAAGTTTCAGGCCTGGGTGTTGAGTTGAGGGCCTGGAGACCTGAGGTGTGTTGGAGTCAAGATAATGAAACTGGATGCTCCTGATGATTGAGGCCATGTAACTCCAGCAAAGCAAGATTGCTACAGTGGCACTTGGAGCCCAGGTCTCAGCTCCTGTGGGCTTGGCATGTCCCACAGCTCTGGAAAGTGCAGAGAATGGTGGGATCAGGGAAGAGAAGAAATCCAACCTAGATGATCCTAGGATGCAGGTCCATGATACCCCCAGGTAGCACAGGTTCAGAAGATGGAACTTGGGGGGACTGCCCTCAGCTCAGAGCAGGTGGGCATGTCCCAGAGCACTGGGCACAGCAGGGGTTTGTTGGGGGAGGGGACAGGATGTATCTAATCTGGATGTTGAGTTGAAGGTCTAGAGACCTTAGGTGTGGTAGGGTCAGGAAGATGGAGCTGGATGCTCCTGGTGACTGAGGCCTTGTAACTTTGGTGTGGTGAGGCTGGTACAGTGGAGCTCAGGGCATTCCCCTCAGCTCAGGTGAGCTGGGCATATACCAGAGATCTGGACAGTCCAGGGAGTCCCAAACTCATTTTTTTAAAAACGGTGATTTTATTTTCTTTTAAATTATTTCTATTTACTTTTACCAAGAATTTTCTCAAGGTTGAGCTGTTTTTCTTGGTCACAACAGAGTCTGTTTTAGTCAGCAACTTATTTACCCTCTAGATGAATAACCCAGAAGACCTCCTGATGCACAGTGAATCCCAGGTCTCCAGTAAATTAACTCTTCTTGATAAGTTTAATTTTTTTTAAATGTCCTTTTCTTTGTAAATTTCTGAAAGCTCATTTCAAGGTATAATATTTACTGATTTTTTAAAAAACCTCACAAACTCTCATAAATTATTTGTGTTTGATCATTCTGTTTCAATATTTGAATTTGTAATTACCTCCCCCAAGGTCTTCAGAGACCTGACTTCCCTTATAAATCTGTGATAGGAGAGGAAATTAAATATGGAAAAGCAATTTCCTTTTGAAAGTTTTATTCTCTCAGGTGAAGTGGTATCAAGGAACATCCTTGTTCCAGTACACAGACACAGTGGAGGTTGCAAGCAGGCAGATGAGATTTTCTATGTCACCACTAAGTCAATATTCCACTGAGAGACCAAAGAAGCCTGTGTATGTATCTCATATAACACATTGCCTTTCTGAATATGATGTCGATGTGGATATTCTGTTATGTCAGCGTGTGTCTCTATCCATTTTCTATTGACGTAAAAGAATATCTTGGACTGGGTGACCTGTAAAAAATTTGGCTCACAGTTTTAAATATGGGATAGTTTAAGATTGGGTATTCATATCTGGTGAGGGCTTTGTATTGCTTCAAGTCATGGTAGACATGAAAAGGTTGTGATGTGCATGCTAATGGAGAACCTAGGCAAAGCCTCACCATAGTTCATTTATTGCTGTGACAAAGTCACTAATCCATTTGGGATATCTTCTCTCTGTCTCAAACAGCTTCCAATACTGATGCTTAAAGAAATGATGTTCTAACATGTGAACCTCAAGTTCCTGTCATAGCTGTTTGGCATGAGATGGGAAGTTGTAGATTTATTCACACAAATTCTCTATGTTTTTATCTTTATTTCATACCATGACCAGCAATTCATCATCTTTTCTTTTGGGTGTTGAGAATCTCACTTTTGATATAAACATTATTATTTAAAGAGCCTCCACAGTCCCCCAAATCCAGTCCTCATGGGCTGCTCTCGCTAGGACACTGTTGTTGATAGCTGTATTAAATTTCTAATTTCTTTGTGCCAGGAGTTGCTAGAGGTCCATAGCTTACTCCCCTCTAGGTATTCATGCCAGTCTGTATTGATTCCAAATACATAAAAGCATATACTATGTGACCTTGCTCTTCCCAATTCTACACTGTTCATGATTAGTTTAAGCAGGCAAAGGGCTTGCAAGAAGGCTGATACATATGTCATGGATATTTTAGGAGTCTAGTCATTCTCTAAACAGCCCAGAGAATAACCTCATCACTGAAGCACTGGTTCCTTATAGACAACATTGCTTCAGAGTTAGGTGCTCTATGAGGGCTCTATTGGGTACCACTTGCTTCCATGACTGTACCTGGAAACAGCATCCACCTTCACCAGGTAACTCTTGTTGCTTCCTGTTTCCATATATAAATTGGTTTAGATTCACAGTTGTGGGCAAGTGTGTTTGGCTAGTTTAGGCCAGACAGCAAGCCCATACTTCAGCTGCAATGGTGTGTCAGGAAATTCTTCACCAATTTCAGCTTCTGAATTGGAATAGGAACCATGCTTATTTTTTTAAAGTCATGTTACTTCGTTAACTTGATTGTTGTTGAAGGATTTATCTTAAATTCTTGCTGTTTGTTTTGTGCTACTTTTGTTCATCTGTTAGTCGTCTCAGCATTGTTCTGTCTCTGCCTGATGAAATCTTATATACATTGGTTTTGTCATTCTTTTTTTTTTTAATTCATGTGCTTCTCCTTAAGCCCTGGCCCAGCTAAAGAATAATCTCCTAGCAGGAAAGAAAACCACCCTATTTATCTTTGTGTATCTTATTCTCCCCTATCGCTGGCACTGTTCATAATATATGGTCTGTAAAATGTGTTAAAGGAAGTAATTCCTCATAGTAAGTGCTCAAATTGTAGGAGAGAAGGACCTACTTACCTCTGCTCCATCTGCTCACGGGAAAAACATAGACCTTGATGTTTTCATCTAACAGTGCTCAGCACTTAGCTCCTTAAATGCATTCTGTTTCAGATTCATTTATCTCTTCTTTGGCTATATTTAAATGCTCTTATTTGCCTAGATGAAAATTCGCAGTATTTGAGGCACTTTTCTTAAAGGAAGTAAAGATTGCCAGTCTCTCAAATATTGTAAGACCAAGCATCAATGAGACATATGTGTTGATCAATTCTGTCGGCAAGATAAAGCCTTCTCTACAGAACTTTGATACTTTTTTGATGGAGAAAAGTTAAAATTCAAGGTAAATGAAAGTTTGGTTTGAGGCATGTATTTCTTCATAAGGATTTAATGACCAGACAGTATGATAGAAAATCTGAAAATTATAGGCTCTTTTGTATTAACATATTTTTCGGAGTTACATCTTGATCACAACCCCTCTCTCCTCTCCTCCTAGTCCTACCCTCTTTTCCTCTTTCTTGTCTCAGTCCTCTCCTTCTCCTCAGAGGAGGAGAGCCCCCACATATCAATCCCCCTGAGTTCATCAGTCATTTGAGGTCTAAGAGGTTCATCTTTACTGGGGCCTGATATGACAACCCAGCTAGGATAAGGTGTTCCACTCACAGGTAACAGGATCCTTGAACTGCTGGATGGAGTTTTTCATAGGATAGTTATTCTAGGTTCTTGTCTCTTTGGATCCATGGATTGTAGCATAGTTGTCCTGTACTATATGGCTAACATCCACGTATAAGTGAGTACATGCCATGTGTATCCATCTAGGTCTAGGTTACCACACTCATGATTAACTTATGGTAAGGAAGAATCTTAGATCTCCAACTATTAGAAATTTCTGTTGAGTTGTTTGTGTTTCTTGAAAATTCCTGTAATAAAAATCAAGGCATTTGCTTGAGTAAGAGTTTACTTCAGTGACAGTCATGCTGACCAAGAATTGAAATTATTTTTTATAGTACCGAATATTTGCTCCCTAGAGCTGTCAAAACAATTTAACATAAACCATGATCTTAGGACAACATAAATGTATTGTCTCATAATTCTAGATGCTTAGAAAGGAAAAATTAGCAGGACTGTGATCCCTCTGAAACTTGAAACCCATAGGAAAGTCTTCACTTAATTAATTCTAACTTTTGATATTATTGGACTTCTAGGTACACAGCTCCCTTGACTTTATACAACATTTCTTTTCTATTTCTCTCTCTCTCTCTCTCTGTGTGTGTGTGTGTGTGTGTGTATGTGTGTGTGTGTGTGTGTGTGTGCGCTGTATATGTGAATGTCTACATTCTCACAGGGGTTATAGGAGACCATGGACATGCCTGACTTTTATGTTAGTGCTGGGTATTCAGTCTCAGCTCCTAATGTTTGCACAACAAGTATCCTCACACATTAACCTGTCTCCCCAGACTGTCACATAGAGATTTTCTTATGAGGCCATCTGGTATGCACAGCTAGCAGACCACTCCAATACATTATATATAACCTCGTTTCACCTAATTATACTTGTATTGATGCTATTTCCCCATAGGGTTATGTTCTACAGTTCTAAAGTACTAGATGTGCGAATTTCATCTTATCTTGTTAGGGCATATAATTAAGCATGTAACAGATTGACTCTGGTTCTCAGGGTTGACTGAATGCAATGACACATAGTTTCCTTTCTCAGAGGCTGTAACTAGACATCAATATTAAAAATAATAATAAATATAAACTAGGCATTGTTAATCTAGCAGGAAAAGCAGAGGCAGTAGGATCCCTGTAAATTCAATGCCAGCTCAACTCTCAAATAACAACCGCAGATAATAGCCAGACATTATGGTACATATCTGCAATCCAAATACTTAGGAAGCTAAAGAAGGAAGATTGTGAATTTAAGAACAGCCTGCGCTATGGCATGGTTCAAGCCAGACTGGATTAGAGTGGAGACAGTCTTGATTTACATATTGGTACAGAGTTTCCAAAGCAAATAATCCTCTGGAATACCATGTAGGGCTATAATTTATTCTTAAATATTCTTTCTCATCAGTACAAATTCTCCTCCTTCTAGAATGTGCTGATAAGATAAGTTGGCAAGATTAATACTTTTCTCTAGACTCCTGTTATTAATAAAGTCTTAATTAACTTCTGCTTTGGCATTCTGTCATACCACATTCGTGTGCTCATTACAGAGCAGAGTTATTCTGAGCAACAAAACTCAAGAAATTTGAGGCCTAGAAACTAGAAAATTGTCATGGAGAGAGAGAGAGAGAGAGAGAGAGAGAGAGAGAGAGAGAGA
>CAJQZJ010009351.1:202451-235588 GCA_907164525.1 Lophiomys imhausi
GAGAGAGAGAGAGAGAGAGAGAGAGAGAGAGAGAGAGAGAGAAAGAGAAAGAGAGAGAGAGAGAGATTGAGCGAGAGAAAGCTTAAACATTGAAAGCAGAGGTAGTAGTGGAAATCAAATATTAGGAAAATAGAGAGGAGAGTATTAGGAGTAGGAATGTAGAAATGAGGAAGACGGAGATGAGGAAGGAGTCAGAGTGGGATCAGTGAACATAAGGTTTATGAAAAAGTACCAAGGAAAGTTGTAATTTTGTAATCTAAATAAAAGGTATAATTTAAGAGGAATTTGAGTAGAGGTACCTGGGTGAATAAATAAGGCTTCTCATTGAAGCAATAACATATATTTCTTTTAAATTTTCTATTTACTTTTACCAAGAAGTTTCTCAAGGTTGAGCTTTTCTTCTTGGTCACAACATGGTCTGTTTTAGTCAGCAGCTTATTTACCCTCTCGATGAATCATCCAAAAGACCTCCTGATGCACAATTAATCCTGAATCTCCAGTAAATTCACTCTTCCTGATAAATTTAATTTCATTCCTAAAATTCTAAATGCTCATTTCAAGGTATAATATTTACAGATTCCTCTCTCCACCTGCCCCTGAATGTCTCTAATCCAGCTTTGGTACTGGGGTTATAGACACTTAGCACTGTAACCAAATTTTACATGGAGTTTTGGAACCAAAGCTCAGGATTTTGTGCTTCCATGGCGCTCACTTTTTCAACTGAGCCCCCAAATTAATTTAATAATAATATTTTTATTCCAAAATAAACCCATTCCATTCTTCCCTTCTGTATTCTTATAATTACATAACTCATATACTTATCATTATCATTGTTCAATGCATTTTATAATTGTTGCTTAATGAACATGTTCTATAAATCAAATAGAAGAACCAAAGAAAGAATTTATGCATTTATATAACATTTACATGTTTATCTATTTGTTTGTACTGACTGTGCTTTTTAATAAAGGTACTAGTGTTTGGATCTTGGATATTTTCAAAGGCCTATGAGACAAACCTTTGAGAAGCATCTTCTGATAATCTAAGCAAGTGGTAGGTCCTGTAGGATGATGGGCCCTAGCGTAAAAAATATTAATGCAGTGGAGATGGGCTCGTGGAAGTATTTTTGAAACTTCCCTTTATCTTCTCTCATTCTTGGCTACAACAAGATGACTTCTCTCATATGATTTCTGCTCTAAATTCTTCTTTCCATGATGTAATGTATTCCTTCATGTTGGATCAAAAACTCAGAGTCAAACAGTCACTGGCTGTATCTGTGAATCACAGTACATGTTTCTTTCTTTACATTGATCATCTCAGGTATTTTTCATAGAAAAAGTAATAAAAACTTAACTAGGTTGTGATGATTCATCAATTGAATAGATCTGAAATTAACTAAAAGACATGCATCTTGGAAAGTTTGTAATGCTACACTTGGAAAGAATTAACTGAGGTAGAAGCTCCTCTGCTACCATGGACAGAACTTCTAACAGCATCCCAGTTATGAGGAGAACCAAGGAAACTTTTTCCTAGTTACTTTCCTAGTCTGCTAGTGGATGCATCTACCCTGTTACTGCCACTGTTAACATCCTTTGATGATACTGGAACCCAGTTTCCTCAGCATTTCTCAACAGACTGAGGAGCAGTAATTTCCCAGGAATTCTCCAGGACTTAATTGACCAATTGGAACTGATGAGGCATCCAGCCTTGTGGACCAAGCAGCTGCTTGATGCTCAGCTTCTCTGCTACCCAAAAATTCATCAAAACCAGATATTTTAAGATCAATTTTTGTAAACCTAATGGAGATCATAATAGGTAGACTAGAAGGACAATATTAGTATATTCATTGATGTTTATCAGAATACATTTTATCTATAATCATTAAAGAACTTGAACCTTCAAATCTTTGTGGATCAATATGTCTTCTAAGTATACCCAAAGTATTATGGTTTAATTCAATCAGCATTAAAAATTTTCATACCGTGTGCTAAAGTTTAATGTGACAAAATGAATAAGCAATGAACATTGCCTTTGAAAAGATACTACTCCTTCCAAAATTCAGGAAATAGCTGAAGGTTAGTTGCATTTCTCTTTTTGTAAGCAGGAAAGTGGCATCTAAGTTTTCTAAAAGGACTCTATAATCCTGAATTTCACAGGTATTTTCAGACCTAAATTAATAGACAACAACTGAACAGCAACAGTTTAGCAATCTGTCAATTCATTCAAAACAGGTATCTGTCAGCATGCATGTGATACTGCCAGCTGGAGAGCTAAAATTATATCTATGCAATTGCTATTCTTCCACAGAAAAGGGCAAAAATCTTAAGTAATATAATTATCTGGCTTGTGAATTTCTATAATTTTGAAATGTTATGTGATAGGTACAAGAAAAAATATAGAGTGCTTTTCCTCTTAATGTCTTTATGGAGTACAAACACTAGCACTACATTTTTTGGGTGATCTAATGGATCACTAATTTGCCAGTGGTTTTTTAATATCATGCATGAAACTGTTTTGTGAGTTCTGAGTGATTCAGACAGTACTGTATCCACAGTGATTGTATTATGATAACACCTGTATGTATTATCCATCACCTCTCAACATGATCGTACCAGGATGAATTCATCCTTAAGCAGCAGAACCCAGACCAGTTTTCCCTTCTTAGAATTCTGAAATTTATTATCATGAAATGCCATAGCATACTACATATTAATATAGATATTTAGTAATTAAAGTCCCATCATTGATTTTACCCTATCCCATATTTGTAATGGATGGTTCTCTTCAGAGTAGTAGAGTTAAGACTTGGGTGGGCACTACTGTACACACAAACAGTGGAGGATCACAAAGGGAGCACTATTTTAGTGTTCAGATAAAAGCTCTTAGAGAAATAGCAGGCAGTGCCACCATTGGTCCTCTGTGTATATTACTCACAAACAAGAATTTGTGTATAGAATGCTTCTTTGATATCTTCTAAGGGGATATTTTTTCAAGCATTTTTAATTCCTTTCTACCAGACTAACATATTCTGGTTGAGTGCCAACTTTTGAACAGTGGAGAAACTGATTTTACACTCTGTAAAACTTTTCAGTGTTCTCTGGTACCTCTATGCATACATTTTTATTGTCAGAAATCCATGGCTTTGATGATAAATTTTAATTTAACTTCCTGTAAGTGCATCAGTAAACAAACTTTCATTTCCAATGAATGTAATAGTAAAGGTAAGATGGCTAGTTTATTACATAATATGATGAAAGTCAGTAAAAGCAATTATTCATATTAGGTAATAAAATATCTTATGTTTACATGAGATTAAAGTGGCAGTGACATGATCCAAGTTTTCATTTCTAAAGTCTTCAGTGGTACTGTATCTCTTTATTTCTGCTTTTCTCTTGCATTGCAAGCATCTTCTCCTTCATTTTGGCCTGGGACATGAGGAACATTGAATGAAACATGAGCAGCTTGATGAATGTGATGACATCGAAGCCAATGTGTATGTGTTCTGTTAGATCCGAGGCTGACCGAATTCATACATGAAAACAGATATTTAAGTTTACATTTACATCTATACTCATAGTAAAATTTAGACAAATTTACATTTATATGCAACACTGTATAATATTAATAGATCTTAAACACACACATCACAATCTCACACACATGTATATGTCTCAGTGATATGCACATATGAATTTACATATGTATATCTATGGCAATGGATTTATTAAGATATATTTTCTTCTATTAATGCTTATATATGAATATGAATGTTTTATTATTACATTGTACAGGGGATCCAAGATGGTGGCAGTCGGCAGGGACACATTTTGAGCTGGGGGAAAATATATACAACATCGAAGAAATATAAAAAAATTGAGCAACAACCTGAGAAGAGAGAACCCACAGGGTCACACCCAGCGAACCCAAGGACTAGTGGGGGTCCCTTGGTGGGACTCTCAGACACTCAGGGAAATAGACCTAACAGCCAAGGGAACCTGCATGCAGGGTGGAACCCAGGCCAAGGGGCCTTGGCGGATACTGCCACAGAAGTGGGCAAGAGCCATTCAAATACCCAGTGAGTAGCTCCAAACCGCAGACAGGGGTACTCACCAGCCTTCAGAGCACCCAGCTTCCATGCAGGCATTCCAGCACCAGCAGAGCCTCAGGAACAGGTATATTCTCGGCAGAACCATTATGGCAGAGATCCAAAGAGTATTCTGAGCTACAGAAGAATTGTGGGACCACATTGATTTATCTCCATTGGAATGGTGATCTAGGAGGCACAAGCATATTTGGGCTTAGTCTGAAAGGTATTGGACATACAGGTTCATCTACTGGATATACAATCACGTGGAAGAACATTGTGCCCAGACAGGGCAGAGGGCAGCTCTTCCTGCACCGGTGCATGGGTCCAATCACTTCAGGGCTTTGGCAGGCCTCTCCAACCGCCAGATAGACATATCTCCTGGCTTTCTGAGTACCCAGCTTCCACAAAATTGCTCCAACACCCAAGGGAGAGCAGCAGTGCCACTGAAACGGTAAGATTGTAGCTGGCAGAACGGCGGGTGGTCAGTTTAAAAGGCTGCGGAACTCCAGTGAGTCCAAACCCAGCAGACAGGTGTGGTGTTCATATTGGAGCCAGTGCACCTTGCCGTTTCTCAGCGGGATACCCTGTCTTCAGCATCTACAACCCCAGCATGGGAACAGTGAGTTCTTGGCCTTTGTGCACCACCTGAGTGATTCAGACTACAAGGGCCTACTGCTGAGGCCCAAGAGGCACAGAGGTGCCCTGGGGACCTCTGAAGGAGCCGCCTGGGAGGACCACAAACCGAGACCTTACCCTCTGACCAGATACACTAGCGGCAGGAGATCTGCTGCTCTAACCTACAATCTGTGGCCCTCCAAGCCCCATCAACATCACTACAAAGACCTGCTAGAGCCAGAGTCTCTGCAGCTGCAATTGTGCATCCCATCCAATCCCCGACCTAGTTCCCAGTTGGGACACAACAGGAATGGGTGAGCTTTGGGGGCCCACTGAGCACCCATCTCAAGACCTCACTGAGCTTGTATTGAGCTACAGACCACCAAGATTATACGGACTATACACCAAAGCTCCCTTCTTGTCACCAGGTCCAGAAGACATCAGGAACAATCAGGAAAGGACAACCAGATGGCTAAAGGTTAGCAAAAGAACAAAACTGACAAAAATCAGGTAAATATTACTCCAACAAAATTCAGTGAGGTTAACACAGTAAGCCCTGAAAAAGCCCACCACAGCTGAAACACATGAAAATTATGACAAAGGTATACTTAGGAAAATGATAGAGTACTTAGAAGAAGAAATTAAATCCTTGAAAGAATATAAAGAATCCTCAATTTTACAAATGAAAGCAATGGAGAATACCATTAGAGACCTCCAAACCAACTCAGCCCAAAATAAATGGGAAAGAGACAAGGTGATGAAAGGGTTGAAAGATTTGCAGACAAAGACAAGCAAATTGGAACCGGAAACGTATAAAAATACCAACACAATTCTTCACAGACCTGGAAAATAATTCTTAACTTTATATAGAATAACAAAAAAACAAGAATAGCTAAATCAATCCTGTACAATACAATAAAACAACATCTGGAGGTATCACAATCCCAGATTTCAAACTATACTTCAGAGCAACAGTAATAATAACAGCATGGTACTGGTATAGAAACAGACCAGTTGATCAATGGAATCGAATTGAAGATCCAGAAATGAACCCACACACCTATGGCAACTTAATCTTTGACAAAGAATCCAAAACCATACAATGAAAAAAAGAGAGCATCATCAACAAATGGTGCTGGTCTAACTGGATGTTGGCATGTAAAAGACTGAAATTAGACCCATACTTACCACCTTGTACAAAACTTAAGTCCAAGTGGATCAAAAGTCTGACACACTAAGACTAATAGAAGTGAAAATGGGGAAAGTCTTGAACTCATTGGCACAGGAGACAACTTCCAGAACAGAACACCAATAGTTCAGGCTCTAAGACCAACAATCAATAAATGTGACCTCATGAAACTGAAAAGCTTCTGTAAGGCAAAGGACACTGTCATAAGAACAAAAAGGCAACCTACAGATTGGGAAAAGATGTTTACCAATACCACATCAGACAGAGGGCTAATATCCAAAATTTGTAAAGAATTCAATAAATTAAACAATAAGAAACCAAATAATCCAATAAAAAAAATGGGAAACAGAGCTTAACCAAGAATTCACAGAAGAGAAATCTCTAATGGCCAAGAGATGCTCGATGAAATGCTCAACATCATTAACCATCAGAGAAATGCAACTCAAGATGACTCTGAGATTCCATTTCACACCTGTCAGAATGGCAAAGATCAAAAATTGTAAGGACAGCACATGCCTACGAGGTTGTGAAGAGAAGGAACTCTCCTCTATTGATTGTGGGAGTGAAAACTTGTACAACCATTATGGAAATCAGTCTGGCAATATCTTAGGAAACTTGGAATAGATCTACCTCAAGACCCAGCCATACCACTTCTGTGTATACATCCAAATGATTCCTCACCAAATCACAAGGACAATTCCTCATCTATGTTCATAGTACCCTTATTTGTAATAGCTAGAAACTGGAAACAACCGAGATGTCCCTCAATTGAGGAATGGATAAAATAATTGTGGTACATCTACAAAATGGATCAGCCACCAGAAACAACTAAATCATGCAATTTCCAGCCAAATGGATGGAACTAGAAAAGCTCATCCTGCGTGAACTAACCCAGAGTCAGAAAGATGCACATGGCTTCTATTCACTTATAACTGGATTTTAGCCATATAGTACAGGATAACTATTGTACAACCAACACACCAAAAGGAACAGGAACATAGACTTTGTTGATAGGACACTTTGCCCTATTGGTGCTGCCATGTAGGCCCCAGTATATGACGAGGCTCTTGGCCCTCATGTGACTGCTGAAATGGGGTGGGGACTGATGTGTGGGAACATACGACTCTGGAGGAGTAGGATTGGAGGGTGGGAGGTTGGGATAGGGAGGGGTGGAGTGGGGGCACTGTGATGGAGATGTGGCTTGAAGTAGTGAAAAAAAAACATTAAAAAAATCTTGCCCTTGTGGCAAACAAAAAAATTTAATTACATTATACAGCTTTTCATTATATGCTATAAATAACTGTGTATTATTTTAGCATTATCTATGTGCATGTGTATGTTCATGTATAGCTGTGTGGGATCTACCACTTAGCACAATATATAGTGCACATCAATTTTCATTTTTTATTGAGGTATTTTATTTATATGTATGTTTTACATCTCTAAAAACTATAAGCCCCAGGACTTTTTCCTCCTGTGATTTTTGTTTGGCTTCTTTGTGTTATATAATGCCAACCAAGATCATCAATGCAATGACATCAAAGGGAAAGTATCTAGGATTATTCAGCCAATTTTCTCGGTATTTGAACTTTATATCAAATCAGAAGGTGAACATTGTACAACATTGTATATTGTCTTGAGAGAAACAGACAGGACATTCATATACACCATTACAGAATCACAGAGAGATGACAAAGAAAGCAAGTTTTTGATTAATACTGACTATTATTTTCAAATATTTCTCATACAGTGAAAGTAATGTCTCAGAAGAAAACGACAATAGAATGAAGCCTAAGAGATATATAAACAAGTATATCGGAGTAGAGATAGATGGCACATTGATAGATGATAGAGATAGGAATAGATAGATGATAACTAGATAATAGAAAGACAGATGATATATAGATAGAATGTAGATAGAAAATAGACAGATGATAGATGATAGATAAATAGATAACAGATAGATATTTAGATAAGTAGATACATAGATAGATAGATAGGCAGGCAGATGATAGATAGGAGATAGGTAGAAAATTTTCTCTAGGTGAATATCTTGCTTATTTTTTTCTGACTCTGAAATATTTTATTCTCAATTTTAAAAAATATGGTACATGCTGACGAGATGATTCAACACTTAAGACCACTAGCTGCACTTCCAGGGGACCAGGATTTGATTTCCAGTATCCACGTAGTAGCTCCAGATCACAATCACCTATGACTCTAGTTTGATGAGAATCTGATGGGTATTCTGGCTTCTTGGGGTACCAGGCACAGACACGGTACACATACATACATAAATAAAATAACAGAAACATAAAATTATTATAATGTGGTAAAATTGATATATTTTCAGAAGATTGCCTATCAGTTTAATCAACCCTCCATTAATCCTCAAATGTTTCTCTTATATGATTAGTTAGATCTAGGAAGGTAGAAGAATATAAAGATTGTCAAGGACCAGCCTTGTCACACAGCACAGGGTCTTAGGACAGGACGCAGCAGTGTGACAGTCTTCCAGATCTGGCCTGCTCTGGGGCCTGGTGGCCCTGACTGCAAGAGCTGATAATCCTTGAAGGTGATCCCAGTGGAGCTGATGGCCAGACTTCAAGGGCTAATGACCTTTGCAGGTAATCCCAGTGGGGCTTATGGCCTGACTGAAAGGGCTGATGACCCTTGCAGGTATTTTTAAAGGTAGCTAGCTATGGGAGAGACATGGCTTCTAGAAACAGAACTCATGTCCTCTTCAAGAGTAGTGAATCTCTTAATCACCGACCCATCACTCCAACCCTGAAAATATTTAATCTTGATCTCTTAGATAACATGTCATGATCTATTTAGGATAAAAAAATAGGAAAATTGCTCATGTCCAAATATCTATGATATAATTGATCATACAAGACAATACAATGAAAATTTGCATACACAAGCATTATAACCAGTTCACAATTTGCAAATATTCCATTTTAGGACCTCAGAGTAACACAGACAAATATCAGGAATTCATTAACTTCATAAAAGCATAGGTCTATGACCTAAGCTTTGGAGCATATTGTACTAAAAATTCAACAAATGTGTCATATTAATGAATAGTTTTCATAGAACGATGGACTTCAACATAGCAAACAGGGGTAGAAAGATAGGTTTTGAATGAATACAGAAGGGAAGGAAAGAAGCCAAGGTAAAGGGCTCCTTGGAACTCACATGGAAACAAAGTTAAACTCAGTGGATTATGTATCATGTACCATATAAAGTAAATTCTCCAAAAATGAAAAAACACCCAAGGCTAATACGACCCCCATTGGTTTGACTGAATGATATGGTTACCATCATTGAGGAGAATGAAGCCAGCAAAAACAATATAGTTAGGAAGTCTCAAAGGACAAAACCTAGGAAAAAAATAGTATTTACAAGTGAGGTGATCATAGAGAGGTTTTAGTTGTATTCAGGAAGAACTGGGCAGTTAGGTACAGGAAAAAAAAATGTAACACATGACTAGGAAGTCAATGCTAAATTAAAACTACATTCTGAGAGGAAAAACATTTCAACAAAAGAAAAATATCAAGTCTTCATCTTAGTATATTTAAAACAAAACAGGGAGAATGATAATAAATATATGGAGGACAGCTTCAGAGAAACCAAGTTAGGGACACAAAATTATCATCTTGATAATAATTTTATGACATGTAATTATATTTTGTACTCAATATTGGAAATCCACACCACACATTCAAAAAATCTATGACTTAGTCTTAACAAGTAAACAGCTTCAGTATGGCAAAATTGAAGTTGAACTGCATTGTGTGATGCTGTTTCTGGAGAGATGTGAAGAAGATTGGGGGATAGACTACTTAGAGAAGCATGGGTGACTCTAGACCAGTAAAATCCCATCCCAACACAGGTGAAGATTCACAAAAGCTGGAAATCTGAACCCTGTGCATATTTAGCAGGTAACTCAATGCTTCAAAGTCTCTTCATAATAGTCATTTCTGATTATATCATCTTGATAAAGGTGGAGGAACAGGGTGATGCAGGGCTTGCACATATGGTAAGTTTTCTGAACTTCCTGAAACTTTTGAGTTGTTTACTTCCTGAGTATTAATGAGTCTCCCTCTAGGATGGAATTTTCCAACTCAGAGAAATTTGCTGAACAACATATTTGCATTTTTATATAGAATTATGGAGGGCATAAACTAATTTAAAATATGCTTGACTTATATTTAACCAAGGAAGCTTATATATCACCCTACAGTCTTAAATAATTTATTGAATGCCACAAAAATATTACAAGTACTTCTACTTTAATAAATAATATAACTATTGAACCATGAGTCTTAATTATATTTTGAAGTTTATATGAAAGAGTATATGAAGTGCTTTCTATCCTTCCAATATCTTTATTGTCTCTGATTCAAGTAGGTGTTCATGTTTGTGAGTCATATTCATGTTAGGGTCAGAGAATGGACCAAGGCAAGGTTGCCATTCAACTAGTCAATTCTGATTTGAACTATATTTTTATGACAACATGGCCTAGATTCTTGTCTGAGAGTTCTGTCCTTCAGAATTAGTATCCTGGATTCTGAACCTCAAGGTGATTGTATTAGATGAAGAATAGGGAAAATTATTATCATGTTCGTGAGGAGAAAACAATCACGTTTGGAGTTTGTGAATTCGTGTCTTTATTAAAAGACATTCTGGAGATCTACCTTGCCTCTTTTACTACTTAAGAAAAGAGTATGAAAAGAGATGTGTGAGGCAATGCTTCCTCTTAAGCCACCACATAAGCAAGTGCCTTCCTATTGGAATTCGTAGACTACAGAAAAGTCAGAGAAAGAAATGTATTTTGTGCATAAGTTATTCTGCCTACAGTATTCTGTTGTAATAAGCCACATCACCTAAGATGATAGATATTTATTTTCTTTGTATCTACTTTTTAAGGAAGTGACTCTTAAGTATATTAATTTATTTTTATCTCAGAGTTATTGCTGTGGCTTTCATTGTTCAAATGAGCTTGTAATTTGTGGACATTATTTGTTAACTGATTAAGAAATAAGCTGATAGCATAAGATAATGAAAAGAGTGAGTTTTCACTCTCCCTTACATTTTAATAAAAGCTCTTTGTGGAGTACTTCTCATATGTTAATTAGCAGCTGATTAGTGGAGCTGCATTATGAAGTACGTGATTCACTTTTAATATATTGGCTTTTCAATATTACCACAGCTAATTAAACATGTGATTTCTTCAACTAATTATTATTATCTAAAGAATTAGGATGTACATTCATTGCACCCTACAAGACAAATCTTTTAGGGAGTGAAAAAATAACATTATATTTTCCATTCCTAACATTTTCCTCATCACAATTTGCCCCATCTTCACAAACATCCCATTGTCTAGAATACTGAAAGTTTATTGATGTAGGAGAGGAAACACTTGAGCAAATGTCTTTGATAACTCTGCTGATTTGTAAACTTAAAGATTTGAAGGAATGCTTTTCTGAGGGATTTAAGAGATAAAGAACCAGTAAGTCCTCTCTCCATTCCCTCTCAAAATCACATTACATACCATTGCTATCAACTACTCATTCAGATCCTGTTAAATGCATGTATAACTATGATCAACTGGTATTTGATGGGGACTGAGAATTTAGAAGCTCAAGAATATGGGGAACATCTCATTAAACCACCACATTAGTCTATTTAAACACCGTGGTAAGTACTCACTCATTCCTCACTTAGAGTCTCCACCCACCCAATTCTACCTCTCCTTCCTGCATAGTATTAGCCACCTTTCAAGATGTTGTAACATGTTCTTATATCTACCATCGACTGCTGTGTCATACTGAAAATAAAGATCAACAGGATTTGGCTTTGAAAATTAACCACACCATTGTAAGAAGGGACAATATTGATCATGTGGAATCAATGTTTATTTTTGTAAAGTACTTTGAAGACTGTCTTGCACAAATGAATACAATTAAAGAAATATATGTAATAACACAGGTAAACTAAAAATACTGTTGAAATAGAAAGATTTTCATGAGACATTGCTAATATGGTAGGAAGTGTTTTTCAGTGATGAGGTCATGTTCACCATGTATGAGAAACTTGACTATGGGAGGAGCCTTGTGAGGAGTCCACCATGAATCACACCACAATAACAATGTAAAATCCTCTAAATGCTGGGCTCATAGTCTGGCATGTTTTTTGACTCCCCAAATTATAAGACTTAATTTCTTTCATTTTCATTTTGTTAATTTTATTTCATGTCTTTTCAAATTCAATTTGTACAGCCTTGAATAATGCCTATGCTTTCTGCTGCTATCTGAATTTGATATTTACATTGTTAATGGGAATACACCAGTGAAAACCTTTACTGTTCACACATTCATTGGGTGCTTTCTATATATCAAGTTACACTGACTAAGCTGGAGATATGTGGTACTACCTTCATAGTGCTTACAGTCTAGCCAGAGAGGCAAAGGAAAAATTATGTATTATGATACATATTATAAATCAATAGGTTGAATACAGCAAATAAGAATGTGATATTTTTCTGAGTTTGTTTACCAAAGAAAGTCCTTTTCATGGAATTCCTGTTAATTGCATGTATACTTAGATGAAGTAGCAAGGGAAAATTCCATAAAAGCCTGTTTAAGGCTAAGAAGAAAGACATGGGTGAAGACCAGAGATATAGATTTCTTTGGTTTGCTCAAGGATTTGAATGGAGATAGGAGAACAAGTGTCCAGTGGTTGTGTTGGATTATAAAAAAGGAGAGTGGAAGAAATAATAAAGAAATGTCTCCTTCGTATCTTCCAGGGGGACATAGAGAACACTGAAGACAGGGAGGAGGGAGGAGAGATTTATTTCTTCAAGTTACATCTCATTTATAGTCCCTCCCTCCTTCCCCTCCCAGGCCTACCCTCCTACCCTCTTCTCCCTCATCCTCCTATCTACTTCTTTTTAAATGTAAGGTGTGTCTTTCCCCCCAACAGCTCCCTGTTTTAGTCCAATAAAAGACTCTTTTTCTTATAACGATAAATATAATACAAAACAATAAGAATAATTAGGCCACAATTATGAAAATTATAAGGTAAAAGAAGTATTCCCAATGTCCACTCTATAAGGGCAATAGATTCCTCTATAGCAGAGCAAAGAAATAGGAAAATAAAGAGACATGAAATGTCACAGATACAATTTTAACAGAAAAGACTACTTTAAAATAACCTAGTAGATGAGAATCGAAGAATGTCCAGTGTGAGATGATTGAATTAGTGGCAAGCCTATCTCTTGGCAAGAAAAACCCCTTGCTTCAACTGTAGACAGAATGCTGTCCAAACAGGACTAAACTTGGAAGCAGGTAAGTCGACAGCCTAGCTCTGCCAAGACAGGGTAGGCAAGTCCTTCATAATTCCTGCTCTACAATCAATGTCTGTCAGAGAAACTGGGCCAAACGGCTGAAGATTAATGCTGTAAAGTATGGAGAGAAAATGGGAACTGTCCAGGCAGCCACTGGTATGTCATTTCTTAGTTTTGGAAGCTGCGTGCCCTGCACTTCCTATAAAATCATACATATTTATCCCTATCAGGTCTCTGAGGTGGTTGAAGAATAGATAGCTAGAGTATCATAATTAAATTTTGAGTTGTTTAGGAACCAAGAGGGTGTCCTGGATCTAAGAAGATGTTTTTAAAATTGTGAGGCAAGTTAGTATGAAAGCTGAGTTAGATATAGAACTTTAAACTCATGGAGATGGTTAGATAGTAGAATGTTAAAGTCAGGTGCCAAATACATATGGACTGGACATTAGGAATGTATGCTAAGCCATATAACTCTCATAATTGTGGCCTATTTATTTCTGTTGTTTTGTATTGCATTTATTGTTATAAGAGAAAGACCATTTGTTGGACTGAAAGGGGGAGCTGTTGGGGGGGGGAAGATATACATTAAACTAAAAAAAAAGTGTAGAGGATGGGGGGGTTGAGGCGGAAGAGGGTGGAAGGGTGGGGCAGGAGGGGGGAGTAGGGAGGGGATTGTGATTGAGATGTAACTTGAAGAAATAAAAAATAAATTATAAAAAAATATCCTAGTAGATCAGCACATGCACACTGCCATGAAGAAAAGGGTTAACACTTTTGGAATGAGAATATAAAATTCTTCTTAAAATTTTAAGACACCCCCAGACTTGAAGGTGTCTTTGGCAACCTTTGAGAAATATACAGGGAAGATATTTTCTTTTTTTTCAATATCTATCCTTTATTGGTTTTTTAATTTTTAAAAAATATTTATTTATTACTTCAAGTTACATTTTCATCACAGTCACCTCCAACTATCCCTCCTGTCCCCATCCTTTCACTCTCTCTTCCTTCTCCCAGAACTAATATTTCTTTTTTTGGAATAATAAGGTATAACATACACTCCCAATGTCCAATCCATATGTATTTGGCAACTGATATTAATGTTCCATTATCCATCTATCTCCATGACTTTAAAGTTCTATATCTAACTCACTTTCCATCTTAACTTGCATTACCAACTTAAAAAAACCCATCTTTTTAGAGCTAGAACTATATTATGTTTTCATTTGATTTTTGACAAAGAAACCAAAACCATACAATGGAATAAGGACAGCATCTTAAACAAATGGTGCTGGTCTCACAGGAGGTCACCATGTAAAAGAATGCAAATAACACATATTTATCACCTTGCACAAAACTTAAGTCCAAGTGGATCAAAGACCTTAACATAAAGCCTGACACATTAAATCTAATAGAAGAGAAAGTGGGGAAAGCCTGGAGAACTCGTTGGCAGAGGTGTGACAACTTCCTGAACAGAACACCAACAGCAAAGTACCTAAGATCAACAATCCATAAATGGGACCTATGAAACTGAAAAGCTTCTGTAAGGCAAAGGACACTGTCATTAGAATAAAAGAGTAGGCAATAGATTGGGGAAAGATCTTCACTAACCCCACATACAACAGAGAGTTAATATCCAAAATTCATAAACAATTCAAGAAATTAAAATCTAAGAAACCAAATAATCCAATCAAAAAATGGGGAACAGTGAAAAACTGAGAATTCACAGAAGAAGAATCTTTAATGGCCAAGAGACACTTGAAGAAATGCTCAACACCTTAATCATCAGAGAAATGCAATTCAAGATGATGCTGAGATTCCATCTCACACCTGTCAAAATGACTAAGATCAAAACTGAAATGACAGCACATGCTGGCAAGGTTGTGGAGAAAGGGGAACTCTCCTCCATTGCTGGTGCAGAAATCAGTCTGGCAATATCTTAGAAAATTTGGAATAGCCCTACTTCAAGATCCAACTATATCACTCCTGGGTATACATCCAAGCAATTCCTTACCAAACCCCAAGGACATCTCCTCAGCTATGTTCATAACAGCTTTATTTGTAATAGCTAGAAACTGGAAACAACCCAGATATCCCTCAAATGAAGAATGGATTAAAAACTGTGAGACATTTACCCAATGGAATACTACTCAGCTATCAGAAACAAGGAAATCATGCAATTTACTGCCAAATGGATGGCAGTAGAAAAGCTTATCCTGAGTGAGCTAACCCAGACCCAGAAAGATGCACATGGCATGTATTCACTTATAACTGGATTTTAGCCATATAGTATAGGATAACTGAAAGGAACAGGAACAAGTAACATTTTGTTACTTGTTAGTGGGACACTACCCCTAGTGGAGATGCCATATAGACCCCAGTGCAACAGGATGCTTTAGCCCTCATATGGCTGCTGAATTGAGGGGAGCTGATATGTAGGGCACCCCACATAGGAGGCATAGGATAGGCAGGAGAAGGGGGAGAGGGTGGGAGAGTGGGTCCAGAGGGGTGGAGAGGTGGAGATGTAAATTGAGGTAAGAAACATAAAAAAAAGAAGTATTCTAAAAATTAAATTAAAACTTCCTACTTTATTTATTTTTTTAGTGTTTATTTATTACTTCAAGTTACATCTCCATCACAGTGCCCTCTTTCCACCCCTCCCAGTCCCACCCTCCCACCCTGTATCCCCTCTCCCTTCTGTCCTACTCCTCCGGAGTGGAGTGTCCCTACATATCATTCCCCTGCCCCAGTTCAGCATGGCTAAGAGCTTCCTTGTGTACTGGGGGCCTATATGGCAGCACCACTAGGGTAAAGTGTCTCATTAACAGGTAACAAAGTCTATGTTTCTGTTCCTTTTGGTGCATCTGCCAAAAAAAAAAAAAAATGCCCAAGGCCAGATGATTTCAGCCCAGAATTCTACCAGATCTTCACAGTAGAGCTAATACCAATACTCTTCAAAGTCTTCCACAAAAGAGAAACAGAAGGAACATTGCCAAACTCACTCTATGAGGCCACAGTCACCCTGATCCCTAAACCACACAAAGACCCGACAAAGAAAGAGAACTTTAGACCAATTTCCCTTATGAACCTAGATGCAAAAATACTTAATAAAAAACTGGCAAACTGAATCCAAGAACACATCAAAAGTATCATATCATGATCAAGTAGACTTCATCCCAGGAATGTAGGGGTGGTTGAACATACGAAAATTCATCAATGTAATTCACCATATAAACAAGCTGAAAGAAAAAAAACACACATGATCATCTCATTATATGTGAAAAAGCATTTGACAAAATCCAACACCCCTTCATGCTAAAAGTTCTCTATAGAGCTGGCATATAAGGACCATACCTAAAACTTCCTACTTAAAAAAAAAAGAAGTGAGTACCACTCAGGATATTTTGCACTTACAAAATTATTCATACTGTAAATACACAATTCTTCAACATAACATATGCGTACTGTAAACACATGATTCTTCAACAGCACGGGTCATTTATATTCTTTCTCTAATTCACAGATTCCTTGTTACTTTGGAAACAGTGCACTTTTGAACTCATGAAGTTACAGCAAGCATAGCAAATTGATATGACACTTAAACAACGCTTAATAGATTCATGGTGTGAAAGTTTCTAAAGATATACACAGTAGTTTTGATAATGCATTTGACTTAGGAAATGTCTGGAAACTTGCCCATCTTATAACTATGAGTATTAACCTCCTCCCTTCACAACCTTATCTGTCTCTATCAACCAACCACCTCAATAATTATTAAGCACATGTAATGTAATGCAGAACTTCCCACATCTTATTCATACTTAATTGTTTTCTAGGAGTATATGTTTTTAAATTGATATCCATACTCTTTGTAAATATTCAGAAAAGTTTTCTTCTAGAAATGTTTGTCACAATTTCCTTTTAACACAGGACGGGGTCTTGTTTGGAACCTTACTAAGTTATCCTAATAAAGGAATCGTATACAGTCCTCATACGTATGCCTGGAAGTGAATTTCTATTTCTAACTGTTGGGCAATGGGTGCTTATAGTCCAAGTTGATAAATAATAAAAAATCTAACTAATCATTTACAAGAATGATATCTTCCTTGTTAGACTGAATCTTACTCATCTCTTATCTATCAGTCCCTTATTCCCTTGAATTGTGCTCTAGGAAATATTTGACATGTTAAATATGAGGAATAAATATAAGAGTGCCATTTCTTTCCCAGGGGTCAGTACTATTTTATAAAAAGAGAGAAGACTCAAAACCAAACAAACAAATAACCAAACTCAAAACAACAACACTACATGGTAGAAACTTATGGCATGAGTTTCAATAAGAAGTTTCTAGGTGTTGGGCCATATTCCAACACCCATGAACCATGACAAAGACTAACATGGGAATAGATCCATAAATGTGCAATAAGTGGCATTTATATATTGGTGATGACCAATACTGTCTAGTTGGAGTTAGAGCTCACTTAACAGGAGGAAATTTATAGCTTGGAATTTACATTTGTGAATTAGTCCTCCAAAGAATGTTTCCTAAAATCAGAAGATCTTTGTTTATTTCATAGTGTCAAAAAGAAGTATTAATGAAGTTAGGTATTAGGGTTATCGTAATCAGTTGATGATTTTGTATATTCATTTTTTTGTTTTTTTAAATAATTTTCTTTCTGGAACACATGAAATATACTGTCGAGGATGCAGTTTATGTCAACCTCTATGTTCAGTGTTGAGGGCCAAAACAAATGTCAGTATTCTGAAGGTGTGAAGAAGCTTCCTTTCTGTGGAGACATGGATGAGTTTGCATGTAATATGCAAATGACTAGCATATAGCATGTGAATTTTATGTATTGAATCACATAGGAAGGAAATTTGTCTTTGATTCATAGCAAGTCAAGTAACATTTCTATATGTCTAATCATGTTGGTTGCCTTATTGATGAAAAAACATAATATTCTGGTTTGTCCATCTCTTTATCACACCAATACTGTCATAGAATCTCTACTTTCCTGACATTATGTGGACTCATTTGTATCCAAAGAGTCATAACTACAGATATTATCATATTGAGGATAGAGACTTTAACAAATGTCTTTTGGTGTAGAACAACATTCAGCTCATAGACTTTTTTAAATTTCACAAATACAAAAAGTATGGGACCTTTGACGAAAACATTCCTTGAGGAGTTCTACTCATTTATATCATGAGTTTTTTAAGGAAGTATACAAGTGATGTTTGTAGTAATAAGTGTAAACTAGATGAGGAGAGAGTGAATAGTCACATCATGGGATACAGAGATGTGTCCATGTACACATCATGATTCACAGTTTGTTCACTTCCTGATAAACTCATAATAAACTGAAAATAAGACAAATGCATTTAATTCATTTAATGTACCCAAGTTGTATCACAACACACTGTACAATGTTAGCTGTTTTCCTCAACAGCTCTTTGAAACCCTAAAGCATTCCCAGAGAGCATCATACCACACACTGGTAGTCTGGGTAAAGACAAAAAATTTTAACTTTGAAGGATATTTTTCAAACTAATTCACATTACTTTCATACAATATTAAAATGTTTTTTAAAAAACCTAAGTTGATTCATCAGAAGTTGGAGAATCACTTTGTTCTAAAGCTTTGCTTAGCATGGTAATGACAAGAACAGTTTAATGAAGCACAGATTTCTTAACCATACTCAGGAGAATTTGATTTTGTAGAGCTAACCTGGGACCTAAGAATTTGCATTACAAAGTAGATGTTAGAAATTGTTCATACTATTTATCCTAGGACTACTCTTTGATTAGTAGGGTTATGTGGTAATGTAAAATAATGAGATAAAATGTAAATGAATTTCAGAAACCTGGAGAGTCAGAGATGAAAGTGCACAAAAGTAGACAAAATTAACCCATGCCATGGAAGGCCAAGACAGTGGTTTCATTGTGTCAAGAAGGAGGTAAGATAGTAGCATCTGCTGGGAAAGTTTCTGGCCAGATGGTAATAGCCTATATCTTTATCTGTGTGATCACTGCATAACTATATGTAGTTATAAAACAATCACAGAGATAAATAACAGCATAATCTACCAAAATTAGCAAGGTCCAAAGTCTATAAAATTCAATGAACTTCTATATAGCTGGAATAGACATTCAGAACAGAGGCTATGGAGCATCACATAAAATCATTTTTATTTTCACTCTTACTCTACTTTCTTCACTGTCTTTGTTATGTGTGGCAAAAAATAGTGATGGAGGCACAGACAAGTCTGGAAGTGCCAGTTACTCAACATTTAACTGACTCTGGGTGTCATCGTAGACATTGTCAAAAAATTAAAAAAAAAGCACAAAAAGCAAAAATGACATAGTTCCCACCTTCAGATAAATCACAGTTTAATCATGGAATGAGACACTACAAGGATTATGATTTATGACAAAAAATGGTGTAAGGCATTGCAGAGCTTCAAAGGAGAGAAATAAAAAATTGTGTTGGTATTTTGATAGGAATTGCATTGAATCTATATACTGCTTTTGGTAGGATGGCCATTTTTATTATGTTGATCCTTCCTATCCATGAGCATGGGAGATCTTTCCATCTTCTAAATCCTCTTCCATTTCTTTCTTCAAGGGCTTGAAGTTCTTGTTGTACAGGTGCTTTACTTGCTTGGTTAGAGTTACCCCCAGGTATTTTATGTTGTTTGTGGCTATTGTGAAGGGGGTTGTTTCCCTTATTTTTTTCTCAGTCCATTTGTTTGTTGTATAAAGAAGGGCTTCTGATGTTTTTGAATTGATATTGTATCCAGCCCTTTGCTGAAGGTGTTTATCAGCTGTAAGAGTTCTCTGGTGGAATTTTTGGGGTCGCTTATGTATACTATCATATTATCTGCAAATAGGGATAATTTGACTTCTTCGTTTCCGATGTTTATCCCCTTGATCTCCTTTAGTTGTCTTATTGCTCTAGCAAGAACTTCAAGTACTATATTGAAGAGATGGTGAAAGTGGACATCCTTGTCTTGTCCCTGAGTTTAGAGGAAATGCTCCAAGTTTCTATCCATTTATTTTGATGTTGGCCACTGGCCTGCTGTATATTGCCTTTATTATTTCTAGGTACGGTCCTTGTATGCTATTCTCAATTTCATATGGAAAAACAAAAAGCCCAGAAGAGCTAAATCAATCCTGTACAATAAAAAAACATCTGGAGGTATCACCATCCCAGATTTCAAGGTGTACTACAGAGCAATAGTTGTAAACACATGGTACTGGTATAGAAACAGACCAGTAGATCAATGGAATCGAATTGAAGATCCAGAAATAGATCCACACACTTTTTGCCACCTAATTTTTGACAAAGAAGCCAAAACGGCACAATAGAAGAAGGACAGCATCTTCAACAAATGGTGCTGGTCCAACTGGATGTCCACTTGTAAAAGAATGAAATTAGACCCATACTTATCACCTTGTACAAAACTTAAGTCCAAGTGGATCAAAGACCTTAACATAAGGCTGGTCACACTAAATCACTATAAGTAAAAGTGGAAGAAACCCTCAAACTAATTGGCATAGGCGACAACTTCCTGAAAAAATCACCAACAGCTCAGGACTTGAGATCAACAATCAATAAATGGGACCTCATGAAACTAAAAAGCTTCTTCAAGGCAAAAGACACTGTTATTCGAACAAAACGGCAGCCTATGGACTGGGAGAATATCTTCACCAACCCCAGATCTGACAGAGGGCTAATATCCAAGATCTACAAAGAACTCAAGAAACTAAATGCCAAGAAACCAAATAATCCAATCAAAAAATGGGGATAGAGCTAAATAGAGAATTCACAAAGGAGGAATCTTTAATGTCTGAGAGACACTTGAAGAAATGCTCAACATCCTTAATAATCCGAGAAATGCAACTTAAGACGACTCTGAGATTCCATCTCACACCTGTCAGAATGGCTAAGATCAACAGCTCAAATGACAGCACATGCTGGCGAGGGTGTGGAGAAAGGGGTATCCTACTCCGTTGCTGGTGGGAATGCAGGTTTGTGCAACCACTATGGAGGTCAGTCTGGCAATATCTTAGAAAACTTGGAATAGCTCTGCCTCAGGACCCAGCCATACCACTTCTGGGTATACACCCAAATGCCTCTTCATGGAATCATAAGGAAGTTTCCTCATCTATGTTTATAGCAGCCTTATTTGTAATAGCTAGAAAATGGAAACAACCCAGATGTCCCTCAACCGAAGAATGGGTTAAAAAGGAGTGGTACATCTACACAATGGAATATTATTCAGCTATCAGGAACAATGAAATTATGCAATTTGCAGCCAAATGGATGGAACTAGAAAAGCTCATCCCGAGTGAACTAACCCAGACTCAGAAGGACACATATGACATCTATTCACTTATAGTAAGATTTTAGCTATATAGTAGAAGGTATTGATACTACAACTAACACACCAAAGGGAACTTGGACACAGACTTTTTATTTTTAATTTTAATTTATTTTTTATATATTTTAATATATTTTGTCTATTTTTTTAGCCTTTTTTATCTAATTGTCTGCTTATTGGTTTGTTTGTTTAGTAGTTCTCTCTCCCGGGCAACGAGACATTTTTCACTGCTTTGTAGACCCCCAATGAATGAGGAGGCTCTTGGCCCTCATACAACCTCTTAACTGAGACGAGGGACTGTTATATAAGGACACTCCACCCCAGAGAGATGGGATGAAAGGTTTAGGAGGTAAAGAAAAAAAATGAAATGTGATGTTTCAGCCTTTTACTACTAATTGTCATAAACTGTTTAGGATAATTAAGAAATGCAAATTAATGGTTATGCAAGCCAGTCATTCTGTTAGGTACTATGACAGCCTATCATAGTTATTTTCTAAGCTAATCAGAAATAAAGCTGCTAAGAGATAAGCAACATCTGCTTACCCTAATATAAGAGATAGATAGGGCCCCTTCAAAATCCTCAAGAGATCTGCAGAATATGGCATTCAAAAATGTTTTCGTAACTTTAGATTTTTTATATCAGGACATATCAACTCCTGACAGCACCCCGTATTCTCCTCCAAGTAGAAGATGAGCATCGAAGAATCTCCAGTGGTAGATGATTGAATTAGTCGCAAGACTATCTCTTGGTAGGAAAAGCCCCTTGCTCCAACTGTAGACAGAATGCTGTCCAAAAAGGACAAAACCTAGAAGCAGGTCAGTCGACAGCCTAGCTCTGCCAAGACAGGGTAGGTAAATCCTTCATAACCCCTGCTCTACAATCAATGTCTGTCAGAGAAACGGGGCCAAATGATTGAAGATCGATGCTGTAATATATGGAGAGAAAATGGGAACTGTCCAGGCAGCCACTGGTATATCATTTCTTAGTTTGGGAAGCTGCAGGCCCTGTACTTCCTATAAAATCAGATATATTTATCCCTCTCAGGTCTCTGAGGTGGTTGAAGAACAGATATCTAGAGTCTCATAATTAAATTTTGAGTTGTTTAGGAGTTAAGAGAGTGTTATAGATCTAAGAAGATACTTTAAAATTGTGTTGCAAGTTAGTATGAATGTTGAGTTAGATATAGAACTTTAAACTCATGGAGATGGTTAGATAGTAGAATGTTAAAGTCAGGTACCAAATACATATGGACTGGACATTGGGAATGTAAGCTAAGCCATATAACCCTCATAACTGTGGCCTAATTACCTCTGTTGTTTTGTATTGTATTTATTATTATAAGAGAAAGAGCCATTTGTTGGACTGAAAGAGGGAGCTGTAGGGGGAAATAAGATATACCTGAAACTTTAAAAAAAAGGGAAGAGGATGGGGGGTTGAGGGTGGGAGGGTGGGACTGGAGGGGGGAATAGGGAGGGGACTGCGATTGAGATGTAACTTGAAGATATAAAAAATAAAGGAATAAAAAACAAAGGAGAGAAATATAACTACTGATTTGGAAGTGCCACAGAGCTTTTAATGAGGAGAAGGGAGTTGAGATGGGTCTTGGATTGATGTGTAGTTCTCACAATTGATTTGGCTTCGTATTTAAAGCCATTCTGTATCTTGGGCACTTTAATCTGTTCTTCATATTTCGTTGAGATGACAGCTTTCAGGCTTTTTATTACAGTTCATACCCAACTGAATCTATTGGTCATCCTTCTCAACATTAATTTGATTTATCCCATGTTGCCAGTAGTTCAAAATACGATTTAATCTTCAAATTTGTTGAAAGTATACCGAATTTATCTGATGCAACAGCTGAAAAATAAAAAGGAAATGAAAATATATAATTCAATTTAGTTTAGCCAGAATTGTCACTGAAAGGAGACATTAGTTTCAGTCAATATCCAATAACAGAAGAATTCATTCCTTCTCCTATTTCATAAAATGTGACCAGTGATATTCTTAAGCATATGCCATTTTAGATTCCACATTAATAATAAATTGGAGAAATACAATGCTACTATTGTCAACCACAGAAATGCCCACATATGGATGTAGACATTATAATTTGGAAATTCCCATGAATAGCTACAAGTTAAAAAAAAATATCTCACTGGGCTGTAGAAATAGCCTAGTGTTAAGAGCACTTGCAACTATTGTAGAAGACCTCAGTTCTGTTCTCAGCAACCATTACCAGCCACTTACAACCTCATGTAATTTCGTATCCAGGGAGTCTAATGCTCTCTTCTAGGTTCCATAGAAACTAGCAGGCATATGAGCCTGCCTTTGCATTCACAGACACATAGACACACAGATACACACAGAGACGAACACACACACAAATAAATAAATAGCAATATCTCATTTACCATTTTGTGTTCCAAAAATTTAGTACTGTAGATAATAGAGCCCCAATCAGGCTCATATTTTTCACCAACTATTCAGGATGCATTTTGTTATCTGTACATATTATTGGTTGTGCTATTTTTGTATGCACATAAGATAGTGCATAAGGACTATACTTGTCTGTATCCTTACCTATATCCTAATACTTGATAATACTAGTATTTATGCAGCAATTCTAATAGTTATACACCAGTATCTTATTTTAGTTTGCTTGATGTACAGTTTGCTAATGACTAAATGATAATGAGCATCTTTTTGTGTTTCATATTAATATAACATCTTCATCAGGGATACCTGTTTAACCTCTTATATTTAATAGTTATTTGCCCATTTCAAATGTATGTTAAAGCAAATAATCCTAAAATGAGTATAGAACCACAAAAAATACCTCATATAGAAAAGCAGTTCTGAGTTAAAAAGAAGAAATAAGAGTCAGCCTTCTACCTGGGCTTTTGAATATATTATAAAGCTTTGTGTAGCCAAAAAAGTGTGGCTTTGACTACAAGTAGACCCAATGACTAATAGAACAGTATACAGACTGTAGAAATAAACCCAAATGTTTATAGTTAATAAAGTTTTTATGATTGTGAAAAGAATCCATATTGAAGAAAATATAGTCTCCTAAATACATAGTGTTGGAAAAAACCAATCACCACATACATACAATTGGAAATATTCATTTCTGCCAGAGAAAGATTTTGTTGCTGTTGTTTTGCATGGACATACATATGATTTTATATAGTATAACTATTATTACTTCTGATTGTTCCAATTAATTGCTACTATAATTGTGACAAATATGATTTTTAATTGTTAATATAACTTGAAAAGTATTAAAGTCATTTAATGACAGATTTTTCATCAAGGGTAATATCTCATAATTAAAATGCATTTTTCATATATTTTTTTCCTATATACTGACATGTTATGATGGTACTTCTGACTACACTGTTGGTACAATAGCTTATATTGATTGAATTTCAATGTTAAACTTGTTTTGACTTCCTAGGAAAAATCATACTCAGTAATTCAACATCTATACATCTTTATCAATATCTGTATATCTGTATAGATTTAGGCATCTAAGATCAATATGGGCATTGCTCTACAGATACTTTTTTCCTAGTATCTCATTCTACTTCTGATGATCATGCAGCAAAGACATAGTGATTTTTTTTTCTTTCTAGAAGAATTTGTTATCAATTGTTATTTTTTTCATCAGTTTTGATCACTCCCCATCAATGAAGGCATTTATTTGTGGAACTTTTATTGTTCAATGACTTCTCCTACTTCTTTTAGAAGATTGATTGATACCTGTCTGGGAATGAGTTTCCAGCAGGTTCATTTGAATTCAGTTTTGGATTTATTTTAGTGTATACATAGCTCTTGTAGTTTTATGTTTTAAAAAGGCCATTATTTTTCACATACATTTTCAGTTCTATAGTTGTTTTTCTCTCCTTTTTATAAGACCTTTTCAAGGGTTAGAACATTCATTATATATGATAAAATGTCCAATGGTAATAAATATTTTTTATTTTAAATTATATGCTTTCAGTTTTCCCACTTGTATGTCTTTTCTTCTTATCTTCTCTGCTTTATATTTCTAGGTACCTTTCTGAGAAATTGTTTCACATTTCAAAGTACTCATTTAAAGAGTATAGTCCCCTGGGTTTTGTTTTAGTGTATTTTTAAAGTGAAGCCACCAGCAAAGTCAATTTTAACACCTCCATCCATTTCGTTTTCCAGATCTGAGCAAAAATAAACTACTATTATAAAGGAAGTGCAGGGCCTGCAGGTTCCAAAACTAAGAAATGACATTACCAGTTGCTGCCTGGACAGTTCCCATTTTCTCTCCATATATTACAGCATCAATCTTCAGCCATTTGGCCCCGTTTCTCTGACAGACATTGATTGTAGAGCAGAAATTATGAAACTTACCTACCCTGTATTGGCAGAGCTAGGCTATCGACTTACCTGCTTCCAATTTTGTCCTTTTTGGACAGCATTTTGTCTACAGTTGAAGCAAGGGGTTTTTCTTGCCAAGAGATTGGCTCTCAGGTCTCTGAGGTGGTTGAAGAATAGAAAGCTAGAGTCTCATAGTTAAATTTTGAGTTGTTTAGGAATCAAGAGGGTGTTCTGGATCTAAGAAGATGTTTTTAAAATTGTGAGGCAAATTAGTATTAAAGCTGAGTTAGATATAGAACTTTAAACTCATGGAGATGGTCAGATAGTAGAATGTTAAAGTCAGGTTCAAAATACATGTAGACTGGACATTGGGAATGTGTGCTAAGCCATATAACTCATAATTGTGGCCTATTTATATCTGTTGTTTTGTATTGTATTTATTGTTATAAGAGAAAGAACCATTTGTTGGACTGAAAGGGGGAGCTGTTGGGGGGGAAAAGATATACCTTAAACTAAAAAAAAAAAAAAAAAAAAAGGGTAGAGGATGGGAGGTTGAGGAGGAAGAGGGTGGAAGGGTGGGACTGGATGGGGGGAGTAGGGAAGGGATTGTGATTGAGTTGTATCTTGAAGAAATAAAAAATAAATTATAAAAAAATTAAAAAAGAAATTGCTATTGAATTCTGTCTTTTAGAGTCCATATTCCAAACATTTCATATGAATAATATTTTGGTCCTGGCCTTTTTCAACTGAGTATGGTACATGAAACTAAATGTTAGCTACTATCTGTTTCCTCTGAAAATTAATAGGAGTATAAAAATAAATATTAAAAACTAAAATATTAAGCCAACCAGTCAACTAAGAGCTTGTTTGAGAGAATCCTGCCTCCATTGGCTATTCCTGATGCAGTTCACTGCAGACAAGATGATCCAAGGTCAAGTCTTTGAACTGAAGAGTTAGGGAATACTAACAGATAAAGATTCCCAAACTAGCTAGATAAAACTATTATTAAATAATCCATTATTGCAGAATTTCTATGTAAAAGTAAAGATTCAAAATGAAATCAGAGGAGAAAGATGACTTCTCAGGCAGCTTTTAGCTGCCCAGTTGCTGCTTCTTCTTCCCCTTCTTTTTCCTCCTCCTCCTTCTCCTTCTCCTCTTTTTTTCTCCTCTCCCTTTTTAAAGAAAACTTGTCTATGACTTTTTCCCTTAGCAGACAGTACAGGGAGAGGAGTTCTTATTTAAGACAAAAGTACAAAGTATGTAAAGTAATCAAGATATCAAGTAACTTTTCCCACCACAATGTCTACATGTATCAAAGCAACAGGTTGCAGCCCACAAACAAAATTCAGTATTTATTTGTCAATTATGACAATGAGAGTCTACCAGTTTTTTTTTCAAAGACCCTTGGACCAGGAAGTTGAAATACCATATGCAGTATCAATCATCCAGTATAAAACAAGGCAAACCATTTTTAGTTGCTTTTTTTTCTTGTCTTTAAGAGTGACAGACGTGATTAACACTGCTCAGGTACCACTGCACATAAAAGGACTCAATGCTGCCTTCAAGTGACAGAGGGGCTCGGCTGCTGTGAATGATCTGCACAGAACAGCTACAGGTGAGGATGTTTCAGAGAAACTGTTAAAGTCCACTCTCTAATAAAATCTGACAAGAAATCTTCTGGGATCCATTACAATTGATGGTGGTGCCAACTAGGAAAACTTCAAAAATTTTTCCTTGGAAAAGACTTTAAAATGATTTAAAGATGTGATATGTTTAGCTTCTTCATTTATGGACTGAGAGTGTGTAGAAGCTAATTGTGTTCAGCACATAACACGAGAGACAAGGTAAAGAGGAACATTGAACCAATCTCAGAGACTTAGCCATTACTTGCCAAGAAATGGTGAAAGTCCAACTTGTCCTACCATATGAAATCAGCAATCTGGCTCATAAGCTGCAGTCAAGTTTTATTAGGACTTATCCATCTAGAGACCAAGAATAGAACTTACCTACACAAAGCACTAGCCCACTCTTTGTTTCTGAACACTGGATTTGGAAGTGGGCTTTGATTCAGGTTTATGGTTATCTCTACCTAGAATTGTAAGGCGGAACGATGGTTTCTGTGAAACTGCCAACACAGGAAGTTGCTTCCACAAGAAACCGTTAGAACACAAGCTGCATCAAGCTGCCTTGTACATCTCTTGCCCTGTCAAAAGTTAAATAAAGAAGCTAGATCTGCATTCACACATAAATTTGCATGGAATATATTTTCTGAACTGAAACTACAGTTCTAGCAGCATTTTATGACCTCAATACAAGTGAAAAAAAACCCTCCATATTTCACAATTCATTTAAATGTGCAATCCAGGACCTTTCACCTAGCCTTCTTTTGGGAACAGGTTAATATGCAATGTAACCACACGCTAAAATACCATTATCAAGTTGGAAGTTGAAAATGCTTCTATAAACGCCTTCAAATTGATGAATATGTTCAATCAGCATTGCGTGCTCACTGAGTGGTATCTGCGTTTGGAGATTGTATCTTCCTGAAAAGACATTTTAAAAGGAAGATATGCAAAAATCTCATCACAGATCAGTATCAACAGACATGTGTATTTCCCATATATTTTGATTATATGAACACTAACTGAACTCTAATTAAAATGTTTGCTTTTCCCAGAAGTATTCTGTTCTTCCTATTAGTAGACTCCATGTTACCAAAAAATCACAGTTTAACATTATTTAAAGTATTGATGATATTTTCTTTTGATGTAGAAAGATGAAACCCAGGATATCTTTGAATTCTGTATGTATATAATACATATGTAACCCAAGCTGACCTCAAATTCAGTATCCTGCTTTATTCCCCCAAGTAATGAGATTACAGGTATATGCTGCTACTCACAACTGGGAGTAAATTTTTTCTTGTGTTCAATTATTTCAGTCGTCTTATGTATCAATACCCTGTGTTTTACCTCTTGAATTTTGAGATTTTTTTCATCTTATGATTACCATTTTTATATGGGCATGTATAGCAGTCATACCAATGTCAGCATAAATGTCACTCATAAGGTAGATCACTCTATTTTTATTGTTACTGACAGTTCTCTAGAAACAAATCTCTTCTTGTCATATTTCCCTAGATTCATAGCAAAGTACTTCATAGACTGATTTGTTTGCACATTTCATTTTCTCATGTTTTCTAGCTAGAATTCCAACTGATTAATTCACTAGTGTAGACAATGCTTAAAACCTTCTCTCTTTTTACATAAAACAGAATACCTACATCAACTGTATACGAGTCTTGGTCAATGTTCTATTTCTGTGATGAGATACCATGACCACAGCAACCCTTATAAAAGACTGCATTTAATTGGGGATGGCTTAGAGTTTCAGAGATTTAATCCATTATCATCATGCGGGGAGCATGGCAGCATGTTGCTGGACATAGTACTAGAGAATTAGCTGAGAGTACTGCATCCAAGCCCACAGATGACAGGAAGAGAGAGAAAAACACTGGGTTGGCTTGGGAATTTTAAATCTAAAAGCCACCCCCAGTGACCCACTTCCTGCAACAAGGCCACATCTTCTCTAACAAGGCTACATTTCTTATTCTTTCTCAAATAGTGCTTCTCCCTGATGACTAAACTTTCAAATGTATAAGCCAAAGGAAACCATTCTTATTCACACTCCTCTCCCCATCACAGTTAGGTACTTGTCTTATTAACTGTGATTAAAGCAATTTAAAGAAGATTTTATTTAGGCTAATAATTAGAGAATATAATACAGCAGGACGGAGAAATTAAAGTGGCCAGAATTTTAGTCAGCTGGCCACACTGTATCCACAGTTGGGAGCCACAGGGAAAAGATTGCAGTGCTCAACTCATTTTCACCTTTTTATTCAATCTTGGACCCCAGGTCAAGAGTGCTATCTACATTTAAGGTAAATCTTCCCACTTCAACTCACCTAATCTAGATAATCTCTCACAGGCATACAAGGAGACTAACTTAATACAGATCTTTTACCATGCCCAGCTACTTGCTCTTAAGTGATTCTAGATTAGGCCAAGTTGACAATCAATATTAAACATTGTAGAGACCGAATATTAATACTAGGAGAAGATCTCCTTTCCCAGGGATTTCAAAGCTGGTAGTATCTAACATATGAGTAAATTCAGATATAAAACTGAACTCCAGATCCCTACCAAGTCATAGAAATTCCAATCATGTCAAGACAAAGATATGGCAAAAGAGATCAATGAGTTCCTGAACAGTATGGCACTGAAAGCCATCTCTTAATAAATTTCATCGTGCTTTCTAGATCCTCTTGTTTGTTTGAACTTCTCTTATCAAATATTTCCATTCAAAGATGAAATCTTCATAGATATATCTTCATTTCTGTGTTATGTAGATTAGACACCATCCAGACAACAATAGAGAATTCAAGATTTATACCTGGTGGAGCCAAAATTCCATCATCCATGGACATTCTGAAATAAATAAAATTACAGTCATGGAACCTGTTGTTTATCTTCTTATGATAATCACATTGATTGCATATTTGCATATCATGATCAGCATAAAAAATCCTTTTCATTTTAAAACATCTTGCTCAATTTTATCCATATTTAATGGCAAATAATTCTGAATATTCCTATTTATTATTTCAGAGTCAATTTCTGTTCTTCCCACATTGATGTGTTAACAATGACAGATAACATCAAAAGGCTCCCATGCCTCAGCTTTCTCGGTATCCACAGCACACAAGACAGAAAGGGGATCATGAATACATAATATTCGCTAAATCTTCCTCCAAGTGTGCTGCCAGGACTGGGTGTGCATCCTCTCACCAAGGCAGTGATATGGTCAGGAAATTGACCGTCCTGCTTCTGTCAGTGTTAAGTCACCATCCATCCTTCTTGGTTTCTCTCAGGCCTTTTAATTCTTTTCCTTTAATTTTTATTTCTTCAAGTTACATCTCAATCGCAGTCCCCTCCCTATTCCCTTCTCCAGTCCCACCCTCCCACCCTCAACCCCCCATCCTCTTCTCTCTCTCTTTTTTTAAGTTTAAGGTATATCTTATTTCCCCCTACAGTTTCCCCTTTCAGTCCAACAAATGGCTCTTTCTCTTATAATAATAAAGACAAAACAAAACAACAGAGGTAATTAGGCCACAGTTATGAGGGTTATATGGCTTATGGTACATTCCCAATGTCCAGTCCATATGTATTTGGCACCTGACTTTAACATTCTACTATCTAACCATCTCCATGAGTTTAAAGTTCTATATCTAACTCAATATTCATACTAACTTGCAACACAATTTTAAAAGCATCTTCTTAGATCTATAACACTCTCTTGACTCCTAAACAATTCAAAATTTAATTATGAGGCTCTAGCTATCTGTTCTTCAACCACCTCAGGGACCTGAGGGGGATAAATATATTTGATTTTATAGGAAGTACAGGACCTGCAGCTTCCCAAACTAAGAAATGACATACCAGTGGCTGCCTGGACAGTTCCCATTTTCTCTCCATACATTACAACATCGATCTTCAGTCATTTGGCCCTGTTTCTCTGACAGACATTAATTGTAGAGCAGGGGTAATGAAGGACTTGCCTACCCTGTCGTGGCAGAGCTAGGCTGTCGACTTACCTGCTTCTAGGTTTTGTCCTTTTTGGACAGCATTCTGTCTACAGTTGGAGAAAGAGGCTTTTCCTACCAAGAGATAGGCTTGCAACTAATTCAATCATCTCCCACTGGAGATTCTTCGATGCTTATCTTCTGCTTGGGCCAGAATAGGGGTTGCTGTCAGGAGTTGATATGTCTCGATATAAAAAAAATCTAAAGTTACAAAAACATCTTTGAATGCCATATTCTGCAGATCTCTTGAGGTTTTTGAAGAGGCCCTGTCGATCTCTTATATCCTAAACAGTTTATGACAATTAGTAGTAAAAGGCTGAAACATCACATTTCATTTTTTTTCTTTACCTCCTAACCCTTTCATCCCATCTCTCTGGGGTGGGGTGTCCTTATATAACAGTCCGTCATCTCAGTTGAGAGGTCGTATGAGGGCCAAGAGCCTTCTCATTCATTGGGGGTGTACGAGGCAGTACCATCAGTGGAAAGTGTCTCATTGCCCAGGAGTCAGATCTAAAAAACAAACAAACAAATAAGCAGACAAATAGATAAAAAAGACTAAAAAATATAAAAAATATTTTTAATAAAAAAATAAAAATTAAAAATAAAAAGTCTATGTCCAAGTTCCCTTTTGTGTGTTAGTTGTAGTATCAATACCTTCTATATAGCTAAAATCCTACTATAAGTGAATAGATGCCATATGCATCCTTCTTAGTCTGGGTTAGCTCACGCAGGATGAGTTTTTCTAGTTCCATCCATTTGGCTGCAAATTGCATAATTTCATTGTTCCTGATAGCTGAATAATATTCCATTGTGTAGATGTACCACTCTTTTTTAACCCATTCTTCGGTTGAGGGACATCTGGGTTATTTCCAGTTTCTAGCTATTACAAATAAGGCTGCTATAAACATAGATGAGGAAACTTCCTTATGATTCCATGAAGAGGCATTTGGGTGTATACCCAGAAGTGGTATGGCTGGGTCCTGAGGCAAAGCTATTCCAAGTTTTCTAAGATATCGCCAGACTGACCTCCATAGTGGTTGCACAAGCCTGCACTCCCACTAGCAATAGAGTAGGGTACCCCTTTCTCCACACCCTCGCCAGCATGTGCTGTCATTTGAGCTGTTGATCTTAGCCATTCTGACAGGTGTGAGATGGAATCTCAGAGTCGTCTTGAGTTGCATTTCTCGGATGATTAAGGATGTTGAGCGTTTCTTCAAGTGTCTTTCAGTCAGGCCTTTTAATTTAAAAATATTTTTTCTTATAAACTTATTCAATTGTCAGGAAGCATGCTCTCTGTTTCCTCCTAAGAATATGTTTGTACAATAATTTTTGCTAAAAATGGCCTCTGGAGATAGATCTTTCCATATTTCTAGAAATGAACTGCATTCATTTTTGAAGAGGGGACAGATGGCTTCTCCTGGGTACAAATGAAACTTTGGGATTTAGACATAGCACACACACATACACACACACACACACACACACACACACACACACACACACACACACA
>CAJQZJ010009351.1:235598-246141 GCA_907164525.1 Lophiomys imhausi
ACACACACACACACACACACACACACACACACACACACACACACACACATACACACACACCAAAAATCCTACTCTCTTAGTGAACAAAACTTAAAGATAGAGCAAGATATCTAGAGAACATCTAATGTTCATTTCGGTGGTGATAATGATTATGATTTCATAATGAAATGAAATCAATGAAATTTGAAAATATTATGTGTTCATAGTTGATTTAGAGAGGAAAGTGTAATACATTTTTGGTGTAAATTTTGGTTTTTGATTTTTGAAAGAAAGAAAGAGCTTAAAGTTGAGTATGTAGGGAGGTGGAGGAGAATCTGGGAGGAACTGAGGGAGTGGAGGAAAACATGCTTAAATCTATTGTATAAAAATAATTTTAATAAAAATTATTTGTTTTTTACTTTCTTATTTTTATATTCATTATATAATATAATATATTTCATGATGACTTTTTTAGACATTGGTAGAATTTAAATGCTGTTTTTCAGAAAATTTTTATAGTTTCTAGAACCTAATGCTTGACTATGTTGTAAGTGTATTTGAAAGTGATGGTTGACTTAAAGCACATATGGATAAGATACTGCCATATACCACACATGACAAGAGAAAGCTTATGTCCTGTATCAATTATAAGGGCCGGATGTGATGTTATGAGACTGAACCAGGCTTCCTATACATTAAAAGATGAAATTCTTTCTCAGCCCATTTATTTGTTGTATAAAGAAGGACTTCTGATTTTTTTGAAATAATTTTGTATCCAGACACCTTTCTAATGGTGTTTATCAGCTGTAAGAGTTCTCTGGTAGAATTATTGGGGTCGCTTATGTATACTATCATATCATCTGCAAATAGGGATAATTTGACTTCTTTGTTTCCAATTTGTATCCCTTTGATTTCCTTTAGGTGTCTTATTGCTCTAGCAAGAACTTCAAGTACTATGTTGAAGAAATATGCCCAAAGTTGACATCCTTGTCTTGTCCCTGAGCTTAGAGGAAATGCTTCTCTCCATTTAACTTGATGTTGGCTACTGGCTTGCTGTTTCTTGCCTTTATTACTTCTAGGTATGTTCCTTGTATGCCAGTTCTCACCAGGACTTTTGGCATGAAGGGGTGTTGGATTTTGTCAAAGGTTTTTCAGCATCTAGAGAGATTATCAAGGAAACAACACCCTTCACAATAGCCACAAACAATATAAAATACCTTGGAGTAACTCTAACCAAGCAAGTGAAAGACCTGAATGACAAGAATTCAAGTCCTTGAGGAAAGAAATTGAAGAGGCCATCAGAAGATGGAAAGATCTCCCATTCTCATGGATAGGTAGGATCAACATAATAAAAATGGCCATCCTACCAAAAGCAATATACAGATTAAATGCAATTTCTATCAAAATACCACCACAATTCTTCATAGACCTGGAAAAAGCAATTCTCAGCTTCATATGGAAAAACCCAGAATAGCTAAATCAATCCTGTACGATAAAAAAACATCTGGAGGTATAACCATCCCAGATTTCAAGCTGTACAACAGAGCAATTGTAATAAAAACAGCATGGTACTGGTATAGAAACAGACCAGTGGATCAATGGAATCAAATTTAAGACCCAGAAATGAACCCACACAATTATGGTCACTTAATTTTTCACAAAGAAACCAAAACCGTACAATGGAAAAAGGACAGCATCTTCAACAAATGGTGCTGGTCCAACTTGATGTCCACATGTAAAAGAATGAAATTAGACCCATACTTATCACCTTGTACAAAACTTAAGTCCAAGTGGATCGAAGACCTTAACCTAAGGCCAGATACACTAAATCTACTAGCAGAAAAAGTAGGGAAAACCCTTGAACTCATCGGCACAGGTGACAACTTCCTGAACAGAACACCAACAGCTCAGGACCTGAGACCAACAATCAATAAATGGGACCTCATGAAACTGAAAAGCTTCTGTAAGGCAAAAGACACTGTCATTCGAACAAAATGGCAGCTTACAGATTGGGAAAAAATCTTCACCAACCCCACATCTGACAGAGGGCTAATATCCATAATTCACAAAGAACTCAAGAAATTAAATGCCAGGAAACCAAATAATCCAATCAAAAAAAAAAAACAGGGAACAGAGCTAAACAGAGAATTCACAAAGGAGTAATTCATAATGGCTGAGAGACACTTGAAGAAATGCTCAACATCCTTAATCATCAGAGAAATTCAATTCAAAACTACTCTGAGATTCCATCTCACACCTATCAGAATGGTTAAGATCAAATGCTCATATCACAGCACATGCTGGCAAGGTTGTGGGGAAAGGGGAACTCTCCTCCATTGCTGGTGGGAGTGCAGGCTTGTGCAACCACTATGGAGGTCAGTCTGGCCATGTCTTAGATAACTTTCAATAGCTCTGCCTCAGGACCATACCAGTTCTGGATATACACCCAAATGTCTCCTCATAGAATCAACATATCTATATTCATAGCAGCCTTATTTGTAATAGCTAGAAACTGGAAACAACCCAGATGTCCCTCAAATGAAGAATGGATTAAAAAACTGTGGTACATCTACACAATGGAATACTACTCAGCTATCAGAAACAGCGAAATCATGCAATTTGCAGCCAAGTGGATGGAACTAGAGAAGCTCATCCTGAGTGAGCTAACCCATACCCAGAAGGATGTCCATGGCATCTATTCACTTATAGTGGGATTTTAGCCATATAGTACAGGATAACTATACTACAACAAGTGTACCATAGGGACCATGAACATAGACTTTTTTTCCTGTCAGTGAGACACTTTGCCCTAGTAGTGATGCCTTGTATGCCCCCAGTGTATGAGGAGGCTCTTTTCTCTCATATGACTGCTAAACTGGGGTGGGGGACTGGCTATGTAGTGACACTCCACTCCTGAGGAGTGGGATAGAAGGGATAGGGAGTAGAGGGTGGGAGGGAGGGACTGGGAGGCTGTGGAAAGAGGACACTGTGATGTAGATGTAACCTGAAGTAATAAACAAACAAACAAACAAACAAACAAACAAACAAATAAATAAATAAGTAAGTAAGTAAATAAATAAATAAATAAATAAGAAACGGAAAAAAATTGAGAGATAGAGTTCTAAGTGTGACCTTTGAACCAGATGATACAATAACATGGATTGGGAGCACCACCGAGAGGAAGTGTTTTTAAAATATAAAGGTATATGGTTTCATGGAAGAAAGAACACATTAAAGATAGAATCAGAAATAATCATTACATACAATATGTATGAGTCTATGATGCATCATAGATTGGAGCCAGTGTAGACATGAATCAAGAGTGAAACCCCAATAGCTCTAAGAAAGTCTCTTCATATCTGGGTGAATATAAATTTTCTGGACATGATTTTGCTGTGAAGATTCTATGAAAGTAAGCCACCATTGTTTTCCATATCCTTCAGGTTCACACTCATCTTTTTCTTTGATATGGATATCTCTAGGTAGAGTCTTCAGATTTCACCCTTCATAATCTATTCTGCTTCTGAAGGGCATCTTATGCCCACTGTGAAAATACAATTCAAAAAGAAGGAATTCTTGTCACACCCTACTAATATAGAGATGATTGACTGTAAAGCAAAAACCTTAAGGTAGCCACACCTGCTCCAAACTTGTTTCTTAAGACCAATCTAACTAATCAGCTTACTATGATTTTAAGAAGAGTTTTACTTAGCAACTTTGTCATAAAAGTTAGACATTTTATTCTGAGAGAAACAGTTTAAGCCTCATGGTTTCAGTCTACAACCTTTTGATCTTTACCTCCTAGGCTCAAGTTGTGGCAGAACATTATGTCAGGGATCATGTAACAGAACAGAGTTATTTATATCATAGAAAGTAGCATGGAGATATGCAGACAAGTAGATACAGATTTCCACTACAACCACCCAGCATACAACTTTCTTTTTATTAGGACTCCTGCTTTTCATCATATTCTAAAGTAGCCATCATTTTTATAAAATCTATTCAGGAATGAATCCATTCTTCAAGAATAGTCCCTTAGGATCCATTCACTTCACTAAATTCAAGCCCTTAACATCCAGACCCTTCTTAATATATGAGTTTGGGGGGGCCACTTCATAATCAAGTCACAATAGGCAATATTGTCCACTTATATTAAAATCTTGTTAGTGCCCCAAAGGACCAAAAAAACTAATGAACTTTGTTTGCAAAATAGCTTGAGCTGATTTCTCTGTCTTAATAAAAATGTCAAACATTCTTTTGTTCTGTACATGTGTTCTGAGTTGAAATTCTATTCTCATTTTTTTTCCAATTAACTGATTAGTGTCAATTTTTTTTGCCATGGTTATTTGATGTCACCATAAGCTCTGTTGGTTGTTTCTCAGGCATGCAGCATACACTTAATCTAATTCCTTAATATCCTCATATCTAATGATTCTCTTTTTGAAAACTGCCACCTGAATACACTGGCTGCCATTTCTGTCCATATCATCTGCAGCTTCTGTTCTCAATTCAGCTCCACAATGCTCATGTAAATTTAGTGGCATGATTTTAAAACCTCCATATCTGCAAGGGATTCCACAGTTTCTCTTTTTCTGTGATACTCTAGTGGATACCCCTGTCACACTGTTTTGCCAGACCCCCTTGGCTTTTGAAACACTTATTTAATAATGAGAATTTGTGATTATAGATCTTTCCTACTTTCACTGATACTATATTTTCCTGATAAACTTAGGCTTTTAAAGGATAAAATTTATGGCTAAATTCTTCATTTGACTACTTATTTAAGAATAGATATAGTGTGATTTTTTTTTCAGATCAGTCTTCAATTAGCTGAGTATGGGATGATGATGTGAGATTATTCTGTTTACTCGGAGACTAGAAAAGGCCGTAAAGAGAAAGGAAGTAAATAAAAGTTGAGTGCATGATAGTCACAAAATATTTTAATATGAAGTTAGTTGTTTGGTCAAAGAAGTGCCATCTTTATGCCTTTTTTACATCATAGGTCACCTCTTCTTATATTGTTACTATCAAAACTCTTTCAGGCTTCTCACAGTGTGATACAAAATGAAGAGGAAAGTATATGAAGATAAGACTCCATGATCACACAACAGGTAGCTGGAAGCACATTCAAAGGTGACTTTTGAATGGGACCTACTCTCCTTGACTGCATGGATACTTTTTTAATTTTTAGAGTGAGAATAAACATGGGAAGGACAAATATCATCAGGCCCCCAAACCAGAAAAAGAATTATTAATGATTAAGAATGCTGTCCTTGGGAGAATAGCACCCCACTATGCACACACACTCTCAGAAATCATCTCTCTGATTGGTTATCCAACACCAAGTGGTCAGTTCTGAAATCATATATGTACAAGTGATGCTAAATGTCTGTGTGTGTGTTTACAATCACATCTAACAAATAAAATGAGGCCATTAATTTGAGAGGTAGCAAAAGGCAGGGTACGTGGAAGGAGTTAGAGAAAAGAAAGGGAATGTGTGAAATGACATAATTTCATTTAATTTTAAAAACTAAAAAATTTAAAAATTATCAACTCTATATTTTCATTTTCTTAGTCTGACATTTTATCATTATGAAATTAATAAAAATAAAAGAATGCAGAACACTGGAAATGAACTGTCCATTGGATTTATCCTACCAGGATGTTAGGCACTAATCAATTCTGATCCCTATTTTCATCTATCACATTATGTTTATATTTTAAGAACATATTTGCCTTTCCAGGTCTCTTTTGGTCTCTTCCAGTTTCCTTGTCTTCCAGTTTCCTTGTGCCTCTCTTCTTCTGTCCCTGCTTCCTCCTGCTTTTCTTCTCTCTCTCTCTCTCTCTCTCTCTCTCTCTCTCTCTCTCTCTCTCTCCATGGCTCTGCCCTTAACTTCTTACCTAAATAAATCTTATACCAGAAAAACGAACATATTTAATTAATGAGACCAATGGAAATATGAAATTTTCCTTTTTCTAAAATCACAATCTTATGAACTATATTCTCTGAGAAGTAACAAGAAAATAAATATTCTAGAAAAAGTCACATCTCACAATTTATACTTCTGTTTCAACCCCTTCTGAATCATCTAGAAGTAACAATATATAAACATGTTTGTTTTTATAAAATCTCACAATGCTGTTAAATTTAAATGAGATTTCAAGACAGTTATTTTTCCTTTCTTCACATGTAAGAAAAAAGAATACAAAGGAGTTAAGAATTTTACAAAGACCTCAAACTAGTAACCAGGAGCCAAATGTAGAAGGAAATTATGTTGGTACCAATGTCACTTAATTTTGGAATTCATTCTTAGGCATTCTTACCTGCCTTTTCTTTAGTTAGGTCCCATGAAAATGTATTTTATTTATGATTTTTCAGGGAAAGTCCTACATCACTTCCGAAGTCTAATGTACAAAACAATTGTTGCCTAATTGCATTTTATTATATTTTATACTTTCATTTATTTATTTATTTATTTTATGTGTGAATGTATGTGTGTGATATGCATGCATGTCACTGCAGGCCATTTGTATTATTGTGGACACAGATGTGTGTGTTGAATATATGAACACAATTAGGTTTTCATAGATAGTTAACTACTTTATTATTTTTTTCATACTTTTAAATGGTTTGTTTATTTTTATTTTATGCACTTGTATGTTTTGCCTATATGTGTATGTGTACCATGTGAACAATTCCCATGGAATTGGAAGAAAGCATCAGATACCACAGGACAGTAATGAAGGACAATTGCCATGTGGATGCTGGGGACCAAAAAGGGGTCCTATGTAAGAGCAGTAACTGCTCTTAAGCAGTAAGCGAAATCTCTATTTATTGAGACAAGTTCTCTTAGTCAAATAAAGAATTCACTGATTGGCTACTCTAATTAGTCATCTTTTTAACATGGGCTTTTATGAATGGCAAGCACATCCAGCGAGCCATCTTGCCAACCCCAAGAGTTAGTTTTAGAGAAGATTTCTTTCTCCTATACTTGTTGTCCCTATTATTTCTTCACATACAGTTTACTACATAGTTATTGGAATGATGTCTCTTAAACTGAATATATTATTGCTGATATAATTTGTTCATGTCTTTAGATAAAACCCACAAGTAAAGAGTTTTAGACAAATGTTTTAGGAGGAAAGGTCCTCAGTGTCCATGGCCATATTCTTAAGCTCATTGTCTTTCATACCATATACTTGGTCTTCCTTCAAATTTTCATTAAAACCAGCATTTGAGTTATTAGTTCCAGGAACCAAATGTAGAAGCAAAGAAGAGCCTCAACATACACAACAAATATAAAAAACAAATCTGACGATGTAAAATCTGAAGTTCTAATATGAGAGATGACACTAGTCAAATGTAGACCCACACCTACTAGAGAACAAGAAGTGTTGAGGCAATGGCAAGTAGCCATTGGAGAGAAGCAGAATGTGCTCTCAAACAATGCTCATCAGGGACTTAGTTAAGTTGGATTTTATGATAACAGCTGAGAAATGGGAAAGTTAAAAGACTAACAGTTCATATTTACAGAACCCACTAAAGGCTACAATATATCCTAAATGCTATTTCACAATTTGAGTGAAACTAGAAATTCTTAATGATTAAAAATATTCTTTCCTGGAGAAGGGCATGATGGCAGCGATCAAGTCAAACATTTTTTTGATCCTCAGGAGGACCGATTGGACAACAGCAGAAATATACACCTGCTGAATGGCAGTTTGTGAGGCAAAATCTTGTTTGGGTTTTGCCCAGCAAAGCCAGAGACAATAAAGAACTGGGTACTGGAAATACAGACACACTGGAGGATCAGAGTCACCAGACATGCACACAGAACGCTTACCACCCGGAGACTACACTCCCTCCTTGCCACAGTGGAAGAGTTCTTTCAAGACTCTAGTTGGTGGTTTCAACCTCCAACATAGGACAGCATTGTGTGTGGGCTTGGCTTGGACACCCAGGAGCATACCAGCAGAGCTGCGACGGTAAGACTGAGAACGATTCTCCCTGGGATATTCAGTATGGCAACATCTGGCTGACCAGTAACAGTAGGATCCAGCTGGAAGTGTTAAGGTCTTTGATCCACGTAGACTTACATTTTGTGCAAGGAGATAAATATGGGTTATTTGCATTCTTTTACATGTGGATCTCAAGTTAGACCAGCAACATTTGTTGAAGATGCTGTCCTTTTACATTGTATGATTTTGATTTTATCTTCTTTGTCAAAAATCAAATGAAAACATAATATAGTTCTAGGTCTAAGAAGACCCAACACACTAAATCTAATAGAAGAGAAAGTGGGGAAAAGCCTCAAACTCATTGGCACAGTAGACAACTTCCTGAAGAGAACACAAATAGCTCAGGTTCTAAGACCAACAATCAATAAATGGGACCTCATGAAACTGAAAAGCTTCTGTAAGGCAAAAGACACCATCATTCGAACAAAATGGCAACCTACAGATTGGGGAAAGATTTTTACCAACCCCACTTCTGACAGAGGGCCAATATCCATAATTTATGAAGAACTCAAGAAATTAAACACCAAGAAACCAAATAATCCAATGGAAAAAAAATGGGAAACAGAGCTAAACTGAGAATTGACAAAGGAGTTATCTCTAATGTCAGTGAGACATCTGAAGAAATGCTCAGCATCTTTAATCATCAGAGAAATGCAATTCAAGATGACTCTGAGATTCCATCTCACACTTGTCAGAATGACTAATATCAAAAACCAAAATGACAGCACATGCTGGTGAGGTTGTGGAGAAAGGGGAACACTCCTCCATTGCTGGTGGGAATGCAAACTTGTACAACCACTATGGAAATCAGTCTGTCAATATCTCAGAAAACTTGGAATAGCCCTACCTCAAGACCCAGCCATACCACTTCTGGGTATCCACCCAAACGATTCCTCACCAAACCTCAAGGACATATCCTCATCTATGTTTATAGTAGCCTTATTTGTAATAGCTAGAAACTGTAAACAACCCAGATGTCCCTCAACTGATAAATTGATAAAAAAAAATGTGGTGTATTTACACAATGGAATACTACTCAGCTACCAGAAACAAGGAAATCATGCAATTCACAGCCAAATAGATGAAAATAGAAAAGCTAATCCTGAGTGAGCTAACCCAGACTCAAAAAGATGCACATGGCATCTATTCACTTATAACTGGATTTTAGTCATATAGTACAGGATAACTATCCTACAGCCAATACGCAAAAAGGATCAGGAACACAGACTTTGTTACCTATTAAGGGGACAATTTGCCCTAGGAGTGCTACCAGGTTGGCCCCCAGTGCAAGAGGAAACTCTTAGTCCACATATGAATGTTGAGCTGAGAGGGGCTGATATGTAGGGAAACTCCACATAGGATGAGTGTGAAGGGTGGGAGAGGGAGGAGAGGGTGGGAGGGTGGAACCCGGAGGGATGGAATGAAGGCACTGTGATGGAGATGTAAGTTGAAGTAATAAATAAACAAAAAAAATCTTCCTCTAAGACTATTCTATTGATCAACTATTCATGGACAAAATTGAATAAGCTTTGGTACAAATACGTATTGAGCAATAAAGACATATAGAATGAATTTAAGTAGAGAAAGTAAAAGAAATATGTTCCTCTATTTTAGATTTAACTTTCAACAGCTATTACTTTAGGAACCTTTCTTTATCTGTTGATGTCACATATTCCATCAGAAATTCAGGGATTTCTTTGATAGAAATGTATCACAGTAGGAAAATACATCCAATATTTTTGAAGGCTCTCTGTTACTCCCCCATAAAAAGTGCGAGCAATGTTAGGTGGTATTAAAATTCATTGGTGACATTTGATAGTTTCACACTTTCAAGAAAGTCATATAAGATAAATTAAAAGCCTAAAGAAATCAGTCATCATTAACCAAGTGCATTGGATTAATATTCTCAGGAGTTAAGAGATATCAAGTCCAGTTACTAAACAAGAGGCATAGATTAGGAGCAATTTTAAGTTTCTCTGTGCTGATAATGTAATCATGACTTTTTTTGAACAGTATTTTCTCATACATCATTTTTCAAGGTCTTGTTTGTATGGAATTGCTTCCTTTCCCTCTGTTTCTTTGTCTTTGCTCTCTATTTCTTTGTCCTTATCTCTGTTTTGGGCCTTCTCTCTGTTCCCTTCTCCCCATATATTGATTTATTCAATATTGGGCTAATAGTTTGAGGGGCTGCAATTTGGTGGGGAAGCTATTCTGATGGGAGTTTGGGAGTTTGAAATGCCTGGATTTCATTGTGTCTCCTCTGAGGAGATGAAGGAAGATGATTTTTTTTATACTCAGCCAGTTTTCTCCTCTTTACTGATTATTCAATATGGGACTCAAGTAAATAATATGATACCACCCACTTTAGTGGCTAATGTTTTACCCTTTCTGTTAAGTTTCTATGTAAATGTACTTATAGATACACCACAAAGTGTGTTTCATTAATAGTCTAGGAATAGATTAATTCACTCAACATGACAATAAAAATTGAGCTTTATACACACACAAACAGACACAAATATCATATATACAAAGACATATGCAC
>CAJQZJ010009351.1:246151-290778 GCA_907164525.1 Lophiomys imhausi
CACACACACACACACACACACACACACACACCACATTACCATTTTATTGCTACTCTAGAGGAACTACAAGTATATCAAACACACATGAAGAATTTAATACATAAGCCAAAATGTGCTTTTCATAAAAATATCAGACCTATTATCTAAATAATTCTGAGAAATATATATTCTTTTGTACTTTCTTCATTATTTATTAAATCTTTTGTCTTTGCCAGAAGCAAAAGCATGCTGTGCCAGAATTCAGAGCACTCTGATTGCAGTGTTATCCCTCAGGGACATTTGTGAGCCAGAGAGACAACTGAGCATTAGCAAAAATAAAGTCATTTTATTGCTTGAGCTGGAGCACAGCATTCCTTCAAATATCAAAAGGGATGGAGATTTAGATGAGGAAAGGGAATAAGCAGGGGAATCTACAGAGGGAAAGAATACGAGAGCAGAGAACATAAGTAAAAGACAAGGGCAAACTAGAACAAGACAAGAGGACATACATAAAGAGTCCTTATACTAAGAGAGGCAAGTGAACCTGACTGCACATGAAGTGGACAAAGGCCAAAAGCTTTCAGGCTTGGTAACTGGAATAGAAGCATCCATGAGGGAAGAACTGAAGAGTTCACTGGGATGGTGAAAGGATGGCCAAGAAGTTGAGACTATGAATGCTGTGAGCCTATGAAGAGTCAAAGCTGGGAGCCAAGGCTATATGTGCCAGTGATCAGAAGAATTTGAGGCGAGCACCACCATGGGATAAGGGGTTTGGGGGCTGACTACAACGGGTTCCTCATTACAAGAGCATAACAGGCGAATGGGTATTGGAACTCTAGGTCCTGGGTTATTATTCTGTGTCTTGGGACCTAAAGCAATAAGAGTAAATTTAGAATGACTGGAGCTGTGAGCCTCTGGTTCTTATGGCCTTCATCAAAACTTTCATGGGTTTTGAAGACCATTCTATGAGCCACTGAGAGGACATATGTGACACTGTTTATGTTCAGGTAGAGTGAAAGAAACCTCAGGTGGATGTTTGTGACATCTAGAATGAAGTGAAACTGGCCTATGTTATCACATATAGAATTTGTACAATTTAAGGGAGGGAAAGTTCTAGGAAGGAAGATACCATAAAAACTGAATGAAGATCTGAGAAATCACCATGAAAAATAGCAGGGCAATTTATAGATGTCTAATGACAGAGAAACTAATGGAATAGTAGTGTCTTATTGTTCCACATATTTGCACTGGCTTTGGTGATCTAGAAATCTTCATTTAGTAAATTGAAGAAATATTAAAATTTTGTATATCTATAAAGTAAGCATGCCATTAAATGGAGGACATACAATACCCCCCCAAAACCACCTAAATATTTTATTTCAAAATATGAAGAGAAAGAATCAATGAGAATCAATGAGGCTTCCATAGTTGAATGGGATAAAAGTTCATATATTTTTCCTAAGGAGAACTAAGGAAAAAAATCATAAAAATGAAACACTTATTTTAGCAATATAAAAAACAAAATGTGGAAAGGAAAAGGTACATGTAGTGTTAATAATTAGTAGCTTAGCCTCATTGGACTAAACTTTAACCTCAAATAAACTACATAGACCTAACTAAAAATTTAGATTTTATAATTTTATTATATCTAAATAAATTAACATCTCACTATATGAAATCTTACATACACACACAAGCATATGTATACCCACACTCATATATGTATACAGAATAAGGTTTTTCATTTTCTCAATTATACCAATTTGTTGGAATTTCATTGATTTAGATATTATCATGTTGACTCATCCTTATGCTAAATAGTATAATTATTTTTTCAGAAATGAGTGCAGATCATTTTGTCTACACTGAAAGAACCGTACTTTATTGTTTAGCATGTCTTTTTGGGCTTCCAGACTCACAGACAATCTAAGAAGGTTTTCTTTTCAGCATACAGTTAGCCTCACCTCTCTAATTTTTAAGCTATTTTCCCTTTCTAATTCCATTGATTGGGACTGAAAAGATGGCTCAGCCGGTGAGATCACTGGCTACTCTTTGATAGGAGCAGAGTTTGGTATCTATCATCCACAATGCTGAATATCTCTGGTTCTAAGGAATTTGTCACCGCTGTCATATGCCCTCTGTGGGCACTGCTTGCGTGTGATGTGTGTACATCCCTGCAGACAAAACTCCCACGTATGTAAAATATAAAATTAACTTCTTTTTATTCCACTGGTTTTGTAAGCACTTTCTCTGTCTCTTCTGACCATTTTTCTACAATCTGAAAAGAATGGATACTTTATTTGATGTGTGTGTCTCAAGAACAAGTGTCAGTTTCCTACTTAAGTGCATTTAAAGTCATAATGGGAGTATGATCATTTTCATCTTTCTTCATATGGAAACAAAGTTAAAGGCCTGGTAAATTTGTCTTGTCTTAATCAGATAGGACTGTGGAAAATGCAGTATGTTGTAAATTGACCAACTCGTTTTATCTTAAGATTAAAAAGATATATAGGATATTTGACAACATAGCTCTGAGCTTTGTTTCCCTTTATGTGTGTTGACTAAATAAAAGTGATGGTAGTAGATTCATTTTCCATAGCAAATTCAGGGTCAACATCTTTATGTTAAGCTGAATGGCCTTCATTTATTTATACAAGTACATTTTAAGTCTTGTTGGGAAAACAAATAAACCATGGGCAAGTGAATCCTCTCTGCCATCTCCTTACTTTCTGTAAGTTAAGACTTTCTTCTGTATCAGTTTATCCAGGTTTTCCCTTCAATCTGTAAAAAGTAGAAAGTTATCTGACTCAAGAAGGAGGAATTGATACCAGTTTCCTTTGTAAGTGGATTTAATCTATTAGGTTCCCTCTAAGCATGAGATTTTGAGAATTTTCCTTCTTCTAACTTACTGAAGAAGAAAGGCAGTGACCTTGGTAAATGTGTCTGTCTTCTTAGTCATTCAGCCTGATTATATGATTTCTATAGATTAAATGATTAAGTAAACGTCACGAATATATTTCTTAGAGTTTTAAACTCAGGAAAGTGAAGAACAAAATGGTGCTATGTTATGTTCTTGTGAGGACTTTCAAGGTGACAGGTGGATATTTTCTTGGTGTAGCAACAAAAGCAGGAAAGAGTGCTGAAAGCTGTCTAGGGACACTAATCCCATCCACAAGAGCTCCAGCACATAACCTAATCACTTCCCTGAGGCCTTGTCATCTCAGATCATCAAAAGGAGGATAAGGATAGCAAGAATCAATGAATTTAGGGGGAGAAATACATTTAGCTTATTACAGCTTGTAAACACAATATGTCCTTGGTAAGTTCTTAGAAAGTATTAGGTGAAGAATAAAGCTGTTCTCTGTGAACTCAATCACCTATTTCTATTCTAGAAAATCTTGAGTTATCCCCAAGAGCTCCAAAACCAGGTTACCCCGATTTATTCTATTTTTGACAATAACAATAAAAAGAATTTCAATTCTCCATATTCCACAGAGTAGAATTCTGGTAACTATAAACCCTGTTTATATTGGAAGGCGTATCGGTTCTGTGGAACAGTTACTGTTATTTTTTTTTTTTCCAAATGCTTTGATTAGTAAAATGTAGCCTCATCTTTTTTTTCTTTCAATTTTACAAATTGATGATTTTTCCACTTGGAGTGTGTGGGTGTGTGCAAATGAGCCTCACACCCTTCTGTTAGGTTTCACCCTTTTTCTGCCGTGTTCTCACTGAGCCGTCAAAATTAACTTACAAAAAAATATGTTATAAGTACTACCTGAGGACTAGGAAATTTTTAATATCTTGCATTGCTTTACTGAACAAAATCACATATTACAAAGACTAAATGCTTTACACATTATTCATTTAATCTAAACTATTTTGTTAGTAAGTATATGTTACAGTATGAAGGCTGTGTTACAAATGACGCTCAAGGAAGCAGGCGACAAGTTGTAGGTAAAAAATGTTCAGGTTATGACAAACAGGTTTGTATATTAGCATTCACTCAATTGCTCTCTCTAAGTCTGGACTACAGTTTGCTTTTTGCTATAACTAATGTTTTCACCTTTTAATATTTAATATAAGATTTATTTAGATAGTTCCTGGATCCATTCTTCATGATGTATGAGCAAATGAGACATATAACAAGGCAAGACATTTTTTTTCATGTCAGGTTAACTTGGGAGAAGTCTAATCTAAAGGGAAGGTGATGCCTGCTAAATGATTTCAGAGTTATATGTTTCCAGGTGCTTTGCTCTGGGAAGAAGACAGTCACTCAGAATGATTTTTTTCAGAAAAGCAAAGAAAATATTAATAAGAATGGTAAGTAGGATGATGAAAATATCTTCTTTTGGAAAACTAAATCAGAAAAAAAATCTAGAAATTATAAATTTTATGACACTATTCTAAAAGATCTCTGAAAGCAGAAATCCTCATTTGGGAAACACCAGAGGTTCTTCCAGAAAGGATTGGAATGTACGGATGTGGGAGGGTGTTTGGGGTGGTTAGAGTGGGATGGACGATGATAGGGGACAGAGTGAGGAATATTTCAGAGAAAATAATTACTTGTATTAATTACACAAATATTTAAACCATGCTTATCATATCCTAGTATGTTCCTAAGTGATTATAAATAATGTCACTTAATCTTCAAAACAGCCTCTGTAGGTACTGTAATATATGCATAAATACAAAGTGATATAGAGTCAATGTCAATTGGGAATTTTGATAGTGACTATTAAAGAAGATTTTTCTATGAACAAAAGAATATATGGGCAGGGCCATGCAGCTGGATGAAGAACAAAAGCCTAGAAAGTGGCCAGAGAGACTCAGAGTTGGTGTCTCTCAGAGTGCACTATCAGAAATAGATATGTTCTGGAGATGAAGATTCCTGAGATGTCAGGGACGATGTTTTAGCTGTCTGTTTAAATCCCACTGTGTCTGGTTATTTTGAATATCAGAGATGGAGAATTTAGGGCATTACTAAGGTAGAATCCTTAGTTTCAGCAAGAAAGTCTTGCCCACCTCACCTTCAAGGAGTGCAAAGATTTAAATCTAGCTCATGGAGAATCATGCAGCAACACAAGGAGGCATGGAAAAGAATAAAAATGTAAGATAACAAAAAGTTAAATGGAAGTGGGAAGTCTGTTTGATCAGAAAAATTTAAAGGGCATTCAAAACAGAATGTCACAGAAGTATGCACAAAGAAAATAAAAAACTGCAGTCCTAACTTCCAAAATGAAGTAAGGCATGTTTTAATGATGTTAATAGTCATATATTCCATATGCATTTGTGTTAGAAATGAAATACTATCTAAGTTTGGTGAAGATCTCAGTGGAAACCCTTTCTAACAGAATGGATAGTCCATATGAAGAGTTGAAGATAAGGTAGATTAATTAGAACAATAGCAATAAAAATAACAAGAAAGTATAAATAGAACATGTGGGAACTATGAGACATAATTTAAACAAAAAACTTATGAATCATGAGCATAGAAGGATAAGTATATAGAAATGTAAAAATACATTCATTGTAATTATAGAGGTATATCTTAAATTTCAGAAAATATAGTCATCTTTTTAAAGGAAGAATTTAGAACTCTACAGCAATTCAGCAGGAAAATCAGTCAGTTCTCCATGTCATATTATAATTAGCGTGAATACTGTACAGAGCAAGGGATGGCTATTGAAAGCTGAAAATAAAAACAAGTCCCATGCAAAGACAAAGTTGTCACAACAGCAGTAGATTTGTCAACAGAGGCCTACTGGACTGTTGTGGTAGAGAAGTGTGTCTTTCAAACCTTATCAGAAAAATTGAAAAGTAAAGTAACCGGTGACCACAGAGACAGCACTATAGAAGGCATTTAGAAAGGATTCATGTGCAGTGAAATGAAAGACAAGCCCTATGTGTCTACAGGAGAGGATATTTTCAATGTAACAGTGGACAAACAAATACAGGTTAGAAAATTACCAAATAATGCTAAAGCAATCAAGGGAAGAAATCAATATATAACCTTCAACAATAATTGCAAGTGTTAGTGATCCAAATTATGAAAGGACACAGATAGGGACTTGGATTTAAAAATGGTATTTATATCTGCTGTCTGTCAAAAACATGAAACATGACAAAGACAAGCCAAACTAAGACTAAAAGGATGGAACACATACTCGAAGTCAATGGAGTCACAAAGCAGGAGTAGATATAGAGACATCTACCAAGGTAGAAAGTCATTTCATATTGATAAAGAACTGGTATATAGGGACACCGCACTCTGGAGGAGGAGTAGAAGTAATAAACATAAAAAAGAAAGCAACAGCTTATATTTAAGAATGTATATGACTATGAAAATACTTATATGTATTAAGTAATAGATAGTATGAAAAGAGACCACAAATTGAAGGAGAGAGGGTAGGAGGATTTGGAGGGAAAGAGAAGAAAGAAATTTACTAATTAAATAAGCAAAAGATAACAATATATCAATAGGTTATTACTATTCTAAAATAAGCAGACAAAATTCCATAAAACACTATTGGATGTAAATACACAGACTAATTTAAACAAAATTACAGGAATTACATTTAATTTTACACTTTAACCAAGACAATGGAAATCCAGAACTCCTTGCCTCCCCCAAAAGCAAACAAACATAATAGTTAAATGACACTGCAGAGAAAATGGATTTAACACATATTTATAGAGCATTTCACCCCACCAATGTAGAATATACATTCTTCCCTGAATTTTATGGAACTGTTTCTAAAACTGACCATATATTAGGACACAAAGATAACTTGAACACAGGGAGGTTGAAATAGTTTCTTGTATTCTATATGATTACAATGGAGAAAACTAAAAATAACAAGGGAAATTACATAAAATATTCAATTTGACAGGCAATAAACAACACAGAATTAAGAGATGAAAGAGTCACAAAAAAGAGAGAGAACTTCAAACACATACACCAAACCAGAATTATGGGATACAATGCACATGGATGTTTAGACCCATATCCATATATTAAAAATCAAGTGATTACTCAATTATAATTATTATGACTTAGAAGAACAGAACAAGGCAATCTAAATAGATACCTATGGAATGGTAAAAATATTTGCTATCGATGCACCTTAGGGGATTAATATGGACTGAATACAGAACTCACAAATATAAATACAAAGAAATGTCTTAAATAGCCCTATGAACAAATAGGCTAAAGGAAGGAACAGATACATTTCAAAAGATAAAGACAAACATCTAATCAACTTAAGGAAAATATGGGCTTCAGAGATGATTCAGTAATTAAGAGTACTGGTTGCTCTTCCAAAGGACCAGGGTACAATTCGAAGCAACTGCATGGCAGCTCACAACTACCTATAATTCCTGTTCCAGGAGATCCCACACTCTTAAACATACATAATTGGAGTCAAAACACCAATGTTCATAAAATTAAAAAATAAATGAATTGTAATATATGGTCAGTTTTAGACAGAGTTCTACAAGTTCTATTCCACATTTCGAGCTATACTACAGAGTAATGGTAATAAAAACAGCATAATACTGGCATAGAAACAGACCAGTGGATCATTTGAATCGAATCAAAGACCCAGAAATCAACCCGCACACCTATGGTCTCTTAATTTTTGACAAAGAAGCCAAAACAGTACAATAGAAAAAGGAAAGCATCTTCAACAAATGGTGCTGTTCTAACTGGATGTCAACATGTAGAAGAATTCAAATAGACCCATGTTTATCATCTTGTACAAAACTTAAATCTAAGTGTTACAACGACCTTAACATAAAACTGCTCACACTAAGTCTAATAGAAGAGAAAGTGGGGAAGAACCTGGAACTCATTGGCATAAGTGACAACTTCCTGAAAAGAACACCAATAGCTTAGGCTCTAAGACCAACGATCAATAAATGGAACCTTCTGAAGGTGAAAATCTTCTGTAAGGCAAAGGACACTGTCATTGGAACAAAATGGCAACCTACAGATTGGGAAGATATCTTGACCAACCCCACTTCTGAATGAGGACTAATATCAAAAACTTAAAAAGAACTCAAGAAATTAAACAGAAGGAAACCAAATAATCCAATCAAAAAATGGGGAACAAAGCTAAATCAAGATTTCACAAAAGAGGAATCTCTAATGGCCCAAGAGACACTTGAAGAAGTGTTCAACATGTTTAATCATAAGAGAAATGCAACTCAGGACAACTCTGATATTCCATCTCACACCTGTCAGAAATGGCTAAGATCAAAAACTCAAATGACAGAACATGCTGGTGAGACTGTGGAGAAAGGGGAACCCTCCTCCATTGCTGGTGGGAGTGCAAACTTGTACAACCACTATGGAAATCAGTCTGACAATATCGTAGAAAACATGGAATAGCTCTACTTCAAGACTCACTCACACCACTCTTGAGCATACATCCAGAAGATTCTTTACCAATCCACAAGGACATCTCCTCAACTATGGTCATGGCAGCTTTATTTGTAGTAGAAACTGGAAACAAACCCAGATGTCCCTCAAACAAGGAATGGATAAAAAAAAAAAAAACTGTGGCACATGTACACAAATGGAATACTACTTTAGCTATCCAAAACAAGGAAATCATGCAATTTGCAGCCAAATGGATGGAACTAGAAAAGCTCATCCTGAGTGAGCTAACCCAGACCCAGAAAAATGCACATGACATCCATTCACTTATAATTTTAGCCATACAGGATAACTATCCTACAACCAACAGACTGAAAGGAACAGGAACATAGACTTTGTTACCTGTTAGTGGGACACTTTGCCCTAGTGGAGCTGCCATGTAGGCCCCCAGTGCAAGAGGAAGCTCTTAGCCCTCATATGACTGATGAACTGAGGGGGGGCTGATATGCAGGGCACCCCACAGTGGAGGAGTAAGATAGGTGGGAGAGTGGGTAGAGGGTGGGAGGGTTGGGCCGAGAAGGATGGAGGGAGGGGCTTTTGAAGGAGATGCAACTTGAAGCAATACATTTATGTAATAATAAAAAAGAACGTGTTTCCTACATTTGATGGGGTAAGATGTTTTATGAATGTGTGTCAAGTTCATTTGCTTATTAGTACCATTTGACTGGGATGCTTCTTTGTTTTTTAGGGGAAGGTGAGAGGGCTTCTGAATTGCCAGTTTCTTGGTGATAGTGGGCAATTAAACATAATCATCTTTATTATTGTGTTGAAATCAGTCTGTGCTTTTATATGCAGTAATGTTTGTGGAATTATCAAAGACTTTTATGGAAAGCACAGAGACTGCTGGTGAAAATGTAAATTAGTCAGTCTTCTATAAAAATCAGTATGAAAGTTCCCTAATAAACTGAGAACATCTTTAGGATATGATGCTGCTATACTTCTGGGTACACATACACTAAGGGACCTAAGAGTATATACCCCAGGGTTGCATACACACCCATATATTCCAGCACTATTCATAATATCTTGGTTTTGGAATCAGCCTGGGTACCCATCAATAGAGAGATAGCTAAAGAAAATATATTATTGGAATATATTGATAAGTTTGTACATGGAAAACAGATCCTCTTGAATTAACTGTATTTGCACATGATATGCAATTTGACAACTTAGAAAACTTTCATTCTCATTATGGACACTCTTACCTAACTCTAAACTCATGGGATGAGTGTGCACTCAACAACTTTGCATGGTTGTATTGTGTGTCATGTATACTGAACTTTTCCATAGCTCTTTATATAGCATTTCCCTCTAGGATCTCAGTATCTCCACTTGTGTTTCCTTTTGTCCATTTGTAGAGATATACTTTACTCAGTGTAAACATCAATGTCTTTTGAAAAATGTTTCTTATTTTGCTTCGTTCATCTTTTTCAGAAGAATCTTTGTTGATGCTTAGACCTGCATCAAAAATCTGGAGGAAGCCACTGATGTTAACGTATACTACCTTCTCTAAGACATCCTGAAAACTCCCATGAGGCATTTATGAGTCCTAGCTCTTTTCTTCTTGATTAGACTCTTTGACAATTCCTCCTCAAGTCACTAGTAGGAAGTAATTTTAAGTTCCTTGTATTTTATCACTTCTTCATACAACATATTCCAGTAGCTTGCTGGATGATCAGTCAAGATTATGACAATGACCTCTAAGGTTCTGGAACACATTTCTTTTGCAGGGTCTTTGTCTCTGTCCTATTCTTAACATACCTGCCTCTAATACTTAAGTCACCTTCTGCCCTCAGGACCATTTCCTAGCATATATTCAACTATGCCTTTCCTCACTTTCAGTCTTTATTCAAATGGCATCAATTGAGTGAAGCCATTTTAGCTACCTTTAATAAATTACAACCTCACTCCTATCAAAATATGAATTCGGTACTCTTTGCTTTATTACTATTAATATTATCATTATTAGCAGTAATAATAGCAGTAGTAGTCCTTATTTTTTTTGTTGAAATGCATACACTTTAACCTCCATAAAGGAAGAAATACATCCATACTTTTTCCCAGCTCATATGCCTCAGGTATAAGGACAATATCTGGGAAGCAGCAGGCATTTCATACATCTATAAATATTAATGGTGAATGAATAAAGCACACTTTCAAAAGCCAGAAGAATGCAAACTGTGGTGTGCATTTTTAGAACTCCCATGGGAATTGTACTGTGTTAATTGAGGATCTAGACAGGATCTTACTAAATATGCTGAATTAATAGATGCTAAATCTGGATAAAATAAACTATAAATTATTATTAAGTCATCAAATACAAATAATATGGATTTTATTAAAGAAAAACATGCCACATTTGAATGGAGAGAAAGTAGAAGAAAAGAGAACTAGCTAATATTTTTTGCAGAAGTCTTCTTGTGGGCTGGGAGCTGGAATGCAAGGATCCAAAAAAAAAAGCAAGTTTAATATTAAAATTAAGAAATTCAAAAGCACTTCAAGAGTTAACACACACACACACACACACACACACACACACACACAGTTTATCTGTGCAATAAGTCTTAGCTCTACCTCAAGACCCAGCCATACCACTTCTGGGTATATATCCTACTGATTCCTCACCAAACCACAAGGACGTTTCCTCATCTATGTTCATAGCAGCCTTATTTGTAATAGCCAGAAGCTGGAAACAACCTAGCTGTCCCTCAACCGAGGAATCGATTAAAAAAACCAAAAAACAAAACAAACAAAAAACTGTGGTACATCTACACAATAGAATACTACTCAGCCATCAGAAAAAAATCATGGAATTTGCAGCCAAATGGATGGAACTAGAGAAGTTCATCCTGAGTGAGCTAAAACAGTCTCAGAAGGATGCACATGGCATCTACTCACTTATAATTGGATTTTAGCCATATAGTACAGGATAACTATACTACAACCAATGCACCAAAGGGAACATGAACATAAACTTCTTTTCCTGTCAATGAGACACTTTGCCCTAGTGGTGCTGCCTTCTAGGCCCCCAATGTATGAGGAGGCTCTTGGCCCTCATATGACTGCTGAACTGGGGCAGGAGACTGATATATAGGGACACTCCACTCCAGAGGAGTGGGATGGAAGAGATGGGGGTAGAGGGTGGGAGGGCAGGACTAGGAGGGGGAGAAAGAGGGTACTATGATGGAGATGTAACCTGAAGGAATAAATAAACATTAAAAAAAGAGAGAAAAGAATGAAAATCAAATTGTAGGATGAGAGGTCTCTGAGATCTTGGGAGGGTAACAGTAACAGAGGTCTCTCTCAGTACAAATCTTGCGCTTTTCGGGAAGGTAACACCCGTGCAACAGGTTAACTGAACTAACAGAAACTTTCACCTATTGTACAACTCTGTTTTCCCTTGTCACCATCAACTTACTTATGCAAATATAAACATTGCTTGGAAACAATTATGAAAAGAGAATAATTTATTTAACTTTTAGTGTTTCTCTATGTAAAGAGTTAGTTCTCTATGATCCAGGTTTATTATAATGAATAATTAATGAAATATTTAGCATTAATTCTAGAGTGTGAGCTTGAAATGAAATAAAGGATTGCCTTGTCTGTCATGATTAATGTGAACTGATCAGGTAAGGTGTTGGTGTGCTAACTGAGGACGGGAAAGCAGGCTAGGGAGATAACTCAGTAGTAAGAACGTGTGATGGGCAAACACAACACGAGAACTTCAAGTCCTCCTGTAGACAGGGGGTTCTCTGAGACTAGCTTACGAGCAGACTACTTCTGTAATCAGTAAGAGACCCTAATTTGTCTTGCAGGAATACAAGAGTGATGGAGCAAGATGCCTAACATCCTCTCGTGACTTTTACAGATGTGTGAGTAGATACATGAGCTTGCATACACATGCACACAAATGCCACACTATGCTTCACTGATTCACATACACCACACACATAAATTAGCACCAGCCTCAAACTTTTTGTGACCCATATCATATTTGGCAATCATGGGTGTGAAATGAATAATTAAAATCAATGGATGAAAAAAATGTTACATACAAAGAGGTCTCTGAAGTTCTTAGAGCATTTGTTTGAGCACCAAAAGCATCCATAAAATAAAAAAGTTCTTGAGGCCTTGCACATGTCCAAGATAAGTGAAGAAAAATATACATATCGAACAATTCAAGCTGGCACTATTTTTAAGCAGAAGTTTAACTTCCCTAAAAATTACAAAGGATATTAGGAGTCACTTTTTATGTCCAAGAGCATATCATAGTATTTGATATCTTGTAGGGCAATTTGGGAAGCTGAAATAACAAACTATAGGGTTCACATTAACTTTTAACAATTTAATGAAAATAATATTTTATTTTAATGTAGCATGTCTACTTTTAGGTGTGGCTGAAATCTGATGTCAAACATGGTTTTCTGTTTCTGAGTGACCCCCCCCCATGTTCAAGAAAATGGAGTTGAGAGTATATATTCATGTAAACACACAAATAGCATGTCACTCAAAATTACCAGCCTACAACTAAAGTTTAGCTTTCATTATTAAATGTACAGTAAAGAACCTCTTTATGAGTAAGAGAAAGTAAAAATCTCATCAGTATTGTAAAACCCAGTCTCTCAGATGATTGTTATTATGACTATATGATTGTTATATTCCCAGTTGTTATGACTTCAGAGAGAGCAGGCATGTTGTGAAGATACACAGATGATCTGGAAAGACTCAGTTGGTAAGGAGGTGATGATTCCAGCCAACATTCCAAGAAGCCTAGCAAAGTCACTGAAGTAGGTGAGCATGGTTCACCTAAATAACAGCTTTTAGGTGTCTTCCAGCCTTGACAGGAGACTGCAAGAAACCTAGGATTATGAGGACCCTGCTTTGTTGCTCCCACCATTCCATCCCACAATATTTCAAAATAATGAACGTTTTGAAAAACATCTTAGATTTGCAAAGTACAGCCGTAGTTTTGGAAACAGGCAATGCATTTTCATCACTAATTTTAGGTGATAAAATATTGAATATCGAACAAACAAGTGCCATCCAGATGCAGTTGGAAGGTGATTGGTATTCAAATGAAGAAAAGAAAACTTTATGCTAATGCTTGGGTCAAATTGCTTGGAGTATGGAAATAGCTTTGGAATAGGTTTAAAGAAAATCACTTGATACATATACCATTGAATTTTAACAGCTTAATTGATGGGTAACCTGTCCCAAAGGCATTTTTGCTTTAATTGTTTACATCTTTATACTAGTTTATTGTTGATATATATATATATATATATATATATGGAATCTTGAAAAGTGTCCTAGAAGGAGCAATTTGCAGATTATTTTAAACTTCTAAAGCATCTCTATTGAATTTTAGAATATTATCTCTAAAGGAAATGGGGATAGTTTTTGTTGTTGTTTTGTTTTATACAACATCATGATCAAAAGCAACTTGAGGAAGAAAGGGTGCTTTTTTATTTGTGTTCTTCCAGGACATGATGCATCATTGACAAGAGTCCGAGAAAGCACTCAAAAAGGAACTTGAAGCAGAAAGCATGGAAGATTTCAGGTTGATGGCTCACTCATGGGCTGGCTTATACTCAGGTAAAGTTATTATTAATCAGTATCACTTGTCTAAAGATGGTACCATGCAAAATGTGCTAGGCCATCCTACCTTAAATATCAAGCAAGGGAATCCCCTACAGACATGGCCAATGGTCAGTGTAATCCTAGGTAATCCCTCAATAGAGGCTTTCCTCTCATGTGGGAATGGAGGCAGTCTTGTTGACATGAGCATGTTCATGTCAAGTGCCCCAATGCCTCAGTTCCATGGAAATTGCAAAGCCTTCCTTAGGTGAGGCTTAGTGGGATGGCAAACCCTTCTGGTCCAAATATAAATGCTGACAAATTATTGACATTTTACTAAAACCTGCTATGTAGTAACTATGGACCAAATCATCTTTCTTCTTGATGTCTATAGCCTTAGATTATTGCTTTACAGTGATCTCTCACAAAGACTGTTAACTCCTCCTCCTTGCTATGTAAATAATAAACAGGCTGAGTTTCTAGACTGAACAGCAGGTGTCCTCCATCAGAGTTAGCACATCTCATTCAACTCCAGCTGTTCTGTATGTTTTTCTGTCTCTTCTTCATTTCTGCATGATCACCATCAGCTCTCTTGGACTAAGCAACACTGGACATAACACTCTTGCACGACACTAGGATTTGTCAAGTGGGAAAAGGAAGATAACTATGACATAAACACTCATACCCACGCTACATGTGCGGAAAAATATAAATAAATGATATACAGACCAGCTATATTTAATAGTCTGGTGCTATTTTCAAGTTCACATAAGACTAGTTATCATTAATTGTATGGAAAGACAACAAATGACTCCTACTGAAAGGAGAGTCAAAGCAAAGCAGATATTTTTGGTTCTCTCAGCTGGTCAGTGATACGGTTCCTATAGATTAAAATAATAGGAATAAAGTCATTGCCATCTCTAATGCCTACTATGTGACTTTGGAAATTTTAGGTAAATATTGTTTTGAAGTTCCTCATTTACATGTGAGAATAACTAAACATACATATAACATGAATGATTAAGCGAAAAAAAAATTTTACTCAACTACATCACAGAGTCTCCTCTCACACAAATTAAGGTCCCTCCACATGGTGGATATTATTTTTTCTCCATTAATTTTCTAATGGTTTAATTAATTTTGGAAATTAAAGTTTGGAGTATTGTAGAGGCTTGGAATTATTATTTTCCAGCAGCCTTTATTGGATTTTATATTGGGCCAAGTGTGAGGAGGAAAACGTAAGGGAGATGATAAGGTGAAGAGGAGAGGAATGTTCTTTGCCTTTATCTTTGAAAATATATTTTAGTGGGAAGAAATACTACTATATTCATCCATATTTATGAAAAATAAATTGAACATTTAATACTGCATCTAAAGTAGTTGTGAAGGCCCTGAAATAATTATGAAGGACTTTGCTCCTGTAGAGAAATAGTCTCAGAGGATACAAAAGAGTCAGTTCCATCTAGCATAAAACAAGTTTTCTAAGAAAGCTTTCAAATTGTGTTCACCAAAGTCCTTCTATGCAGTAAGGTCACAATCAAATTAATTTTAATTTAACACATTCTATGGTTAGCACATTCATTTAAGCACACTACAGACTAGAATGAGAGCTTTGCCTTCCTCACATTTACTATAAGCACATTATAGTTCTTATAAATTTTTGAGATGCCAAAAAATCATTTGCAGAAATTATTGTAAAAATTTGAGCACAGGAAATATTTAAAGGAGTTTGAGAATGTGTTTATGTTTGAATTTAACGCACATGTGATTTGTTAGTTTATTAATATTGAGAATTGAAGAGAACATAAATGACAGATAATTTTTAAGTAAGTTTGAAATTTTAAACCTCAATTATTTAACTGCAATTTTTAAACATTTTAATTATGATGTCAGATTTAATATTTTAGCATAAGGTCTGATAGACACACTAAATCTATTAGAAGAGAAAGTGGAAAAAACCCTCAAACTCATCGGCACAGGTGACAACTTCCTGAACAGAACACCAACAGCTCAGGATTTAAGACCAACAATCAATAAATGGGACCTCATGAAACTGAAAAGCTTCTGTAAGGCAAAAGACACTGTCCTTTGAACAAAATGGCAGCCTACAGATTGGGAAAAAAATCTTCATCAACCGACATCTGACAGAGGGCTAATATCCAACATTTACAAGGAACTCAAGATATTAAACAGCAAGAAACCAAATAATCCAATCAAAAAATGGGGGACAGAGCTAAAGAGAGAATTCACAAAGGAGGAATTCATAATGTCTGAGAGACACTTGAAGAAATGCTCAGCATCCTTAATCATCAGAGAAATGCAACTCAAGACGACTCTGAGATTCCATCTCACCCCTGTCAGAATGGCTAAGATCAAAAGCTCAAATGACAGCACGTGCTGGTAAAGGTGTGGAGAAAGGGGAACCCTGCTCCATTGCTGGTGGGAGCGCAGGCTTGTGCAACCACTTTGGAGGTCAGTATAGCCATATTTTAGAAGACTTTCAATAGCTCTGCCTCAGGACCATACCAGTTCTGGTTATACATCGAAATGATTCCTCACCGAATCACAAGGAAGTTTCCTCATATATGTTCATAGCAGCCTTATTTGTAATAGCTAGAAACTGGAAACAACCCAGATGTCCCTCAAACGAAGAACGGATTAAAAAACTGTGGTACATCTGCACAATGAAGTACCTCAGCTATCAGAAAGAATGAAATCATGCAATTTGCAGCCAAATGGATGAAACTAGAGAAGCTCATCTTGAGTGAGCTAACCCAGAGTCAGAAGATGCACATGGCATCTACTCACTTATAATCAGATTTTAGCCATATAGTACAGGATAACTATACTAGAACCAATGCACCAAAGGGAACACGAACATAAACTTTTTTCCTATCAATGAGACACTTTGCCCTAGTGGTGCTGCTTGTAGGTCCCAGTGTATGAAGAGGCTCTTGGCCTTCATATGACTGCTGAACTGGGGCGGGGGACTGTTATGTAGAGACACTGCACTCCAGAGGAGTGGATGGAAGGGATAAGGGGTAGAGGGTAGGAGGATGTGACTGGGAGGGGTGGAAAAAGGACACTGTGATGGAGATGTAACCTGAAGTAATAAATAAATATTAAAAAAAGAATGACAGAGTTTGAATGTCAAAGCAAAAATTTATTTGACTTTTAAGATACACTTTTCCATATATTCTTAAAATCTAGAAAACACTCATTTTGACTAATTGAAGAAATGAGGTCTAAATGTTTGTATCCAATTTAAACAATTGGAGAACTGTAGAATAACCACAATAAGGTGTAGACACACTAGACTACGCGCAGTACAGAGGTAGCATATTGACAGAGACATTCACTTGGGCATGGTGGAGCATGACTGTCATGCTAGGACTCAAGAGGTGAAGGTGGGAAAGTCAGAAGTTCTAGGTCACCCCCAACTATGCAAGGAGTTACAGGTCAGCTTGGTCTAAATGAGATCCTGTGTCAAAATAAAATATTATGAAAGAACAGATACCACCATTGTTAGTTCTACTTCCATGAAGGGAGACACAAACAAGGGCTGAAGAGATCTCACTGAATTGAGAAAAGAGAGATCAGTGGATGGGGTAAGAAACTGGCCAGAATTTGGAGGACCAGTAATAGACTAGAAAGAAAGGAGGGAAAGAGATAAAAAAAAGTAGAAAAGGATCATTCTTATAGTTAGACAGCTGCTAAAGGATTCCTTCAACTTTGTCTAAGAATTGATCTCTGTGTAGACAAAAAGGAACTTCTAGAAGCTTGGTCAGAGACCTCAAAAAAAGTAAATGTTCTTTTGTGTAGTTCCTTTTGATCTGAGGTGTGGATTTAAAAAAATGTCTTTATCATCTCTTGAAGTAAAATTCTGCTGCCTGTGAATTCTTTCAGTTTGCAAATATCTGCTCCTAGTGGGTGGTGTGTGTTCATTCTCTTAGCAGTCTCTTCTGAAGAGTAGACAAATTTAATTGCAAAGAAGGTTAACTTATCACATTTTATATTTGTTTTTTTGTTTGTCTTTTACTTTATAAATCAATGTGAAGCAGAAGATGCAAACATTTCTTCTGTTTTCTTCTAGGAGTCTTACAGTTTTATCTCTGACATTTATGTGTAACTCAGTTCAAGTAGACTGTGAAGTATGTTGTAATCTCTCTCTCTCTTTCTCTATTTGTCTCTGTCTTTGTATCTGTCTCTCTTTCTCTCATTCTCTTTCTAAGATGTGGATATCTAATAATTCTCATATTTGTTTAAAAAACTAAATATTTTGCCAATAAATCATCTTGCTCTTCTTTATATACACATGACTCTGTTTAAGTTTATTATTGTTTTCAATAAATACTCTGTCACGTCTTAGGAACAACCTGCAGTGATGGTTCATTCTTATTCCTCATAGGAACACTGTCTGACTTTATCTTTCTTTTTGCTGATTGGCCTTACCTGAGGCATCTGTTGAATGTTTACTATTTTTAAAGACTAACTGTTCTTTTTTTTTTTTTTTGCTATTTTATTAATGTCGAGCTTGACCCTGATGGTTGAATGTCTTATATATAGTTTGGGTGTACCTTAATGACTGATTTATTCTAGGCTTAATGTGGAAAAAAACAATAAAGCATTTTAGTTGAGAATTATTCTATTTTCTAACAACATATTCTTTTGAATTTGTAAAGAGTTTGCTTAGTTATGTTCTCATCTGGTAGAAATAGGAACAGTTTAATCCCATTGAACTATTTTCTTGTGCTGATTTCTCAGCCCCAGAGTAATGGATACTTAACTTCCTCTCTAAGACCCTAGATCCAGCTGAACTGGATCCAACCAATTTCATATAACTCACATTGTAAAGGAATAACCATTACTAAGCATTTGAAATATAAACTTATCATAGATAGCGTTAAAAACGACATGAAGGTACAAGGGGCACATGTTGGGGGACTTGTGCGGGAAGTGAAGAGAGAAATTGGTGTAGATATAATCACATTCCACAATCATAAGTGGGCCATCTTTCCTGACCCAAGATGTTGTAATGTAATTCCATTCAGAATAGTTTCCAATGTCTCTTATAGTTTCTTTACAGAGATATTAATTCCAAAATACTTTGTAAATTTATGCTTGTCATTCTATCATTAATATCTAATTACACTTGTTCTAAAATATAAATATTAAACACTTTTAAATTTATTGTGATTTGCCTTATGTTATAAGATATAGCTTGTGTTAATGAATATTCAACAAACACTTGTGCACAGTGCTTATTCTCCAGCTGAAAAATGAATTTTTGTTTTATATATACCAGTTTGGTATAGAACATTATTTTACAATTTATCAAATTTCAGTCCAGTAGTTTATAATTATTAGAGTAACACATCAGATTCTATAGTTATAATTTTGGATTTTCCTATTTATTCCTTTAGATATAATTTTTGTTTGTTCCATGTATTTTTAAGTTTTACTGTTACATTCATAACTACTTAAGAAATTTGTCTTTTGATGAATCGTTTCAATGTTTCACTTCATTTATAGTAATATTTTTAAAGATACATGTTATTCATATCTCCTAAGATACAACAATGTTTTAGGAATCTTGCATCAAGTTATTAGAAATGTGAAAAGTAAACAAGTTTATTTTTCATCTTAAGGTGTACACATATCAGTCTTCTCTTGTGCTACCAGAGGAGGGCAGAGCGTTCGGGAAAACACCTAAAGAAATAAGAGTTAAAGCAAAACCAAAAGAATAATATCACAAACTCAAACCCAAGAAGCCCAGTGAATACCAAACACAAGAAAATCTCCTGAATCCTCCCAGAAAACATCATAGCCAAATTGCACAGAACGCATGATGGGATGAAAATCTTAAAGACAACCAAAAGAACAATCTATAGAGAGGAGCAGAAACAAGAATGTCAGCAGATTTCACAACAAAATTAATGCAAGACACAGATCATGGAGTGATGTACTTGCTTGAACTATGAAAAAAATATTGAAACTATATTTCTTTATCTAATAAGAATATTTTGTAAAAAAAAATCTGGAAATGTTAACCTCTCTATTTATGTAGAATTCTTAATACTGATAATAATTTTAAAGCTATAACCATACTAAATAGATATTTTAAATATGTGAGTTATTTGTTTTCATATAAGCATTTAGTAACTAATTTCCTGTAGGTATACACATTTTTAATCCACACTGAAGCATATTAAGATATGATTTGACTCTCAATTCTGACATGAAGTCTGTCTTGTCATCTAGTCTCCTGACCTCATTTTTCAATAAATACATGTTATTTAGTGAAATTATATATATATATGTATATATATATGTATATGTATATGTATATACATAGATTCACTAAATATATATCATGTGAAACAGTAGGTTGAGTTCTCTATTTACTGTCAAAGACAAACTTTGTGCTCCCTGGCCCTGTGGGTGTTCTTCTTTAAGGCCCAGAGCTCTGCAGGCCACAGATGATGTGTCCAGTGGTGAGCCAACCTCCTCCACCCTACTGCTGTAAGATACATGGAATGACCTATCTGAATGGTACTCTACCGATTTCCTGAATACAAACATGTTCTTGAACTTGGTCTGCCTGATTGAGACAGAAATGTCAGTTTATCACAGTCTGTCAGGGCATCCACCATGGTGTTTCCTGGTGCTGTGGGGATTGTACCTCAGGGTACAGGATGTACAGTGGCTAGGAATGGGGTGATGGGAGCTCTCTTGACCCTAAAGTTTCTGTAAGAAATTCTAATTTAACAATCATGCATTTCTTAGCTATTAATTAATTAGATGTGCCAATATTAGTGAATAAAACATTTATCAACCTTGTTTTGATCTTATAATTTTAAATAACCATGAATTCAAATTTGGAAATTAATTATATTCCTAAATACTATTGGTGTGAGTAGGCACCATTTAATTGTCAATAATTGCAGATTTATGCTTATCACAAGGTTAATCATGAATATTTACAATAAATAAAATAACCAGCTATTAGGTGATCATCATCATAGAATTTGCAACCTAATGATGAAGATCGTGTATTAATTGTGAAATCCAAATACAAACTATAGAGCAGGTTGGATGAAAGATAACATCTGTCTGAAATTTAGATGATTTAGATAGTATTGTTGGGATATGGGCTGACTGCCTTTAACTGATATTTAAATTCTTGAATATTCTTCATTGCAGTATAGAGTCTTAAATTTATTTTATTTGGACTGTCAGGTTTAATTCTATCGAGTTCAGATCTCCTGTCTTCTTACGTACAGAAGTGTCCTATATGGAAGCACTAGTCTTTAAGCACTAGTCTTTAGAACTATCATATAATTATCTCTAGCCTTTACTTATAGAAGTGATTTCCTTATTATTAGAAATTTGGTGGTTTTCAATCTGAACAGCTTTTTTTTCATTGTTGTTGTTGTTGTTGGTGGTGGTGGTGGTGTCTTATTTTGTTTTTTGTTAGATGTTGCTTCTGATTTTCCAAGACTTGTGAAAATTCACCCACCAGCATTCCTCACCCGGTAGAATTCAAATGATATATAACAGAATGTTAGTCTAAACTTTCTGACTTGTAAAGGCTGGAGACTAACAGGCTTGTGAATAACTAAGGGATGCTTTGTTTCTTACATTTGTGTTTCAGCCTTTTCCCCACAGGTTAGGTTGAGCAAAAAAATCTGTCCTTTGCATAATTTGGATTTACCATGCACCAGTGAAACTCGTTTATGGAGGAAATTGGTTTATAAATAATCTTGTTTTTTCTTACCCATGAGACTCTGAAACCAAAACTAAACAAACATGGCTCATGAATAATTGGGAGGCATGAGTCTTGAATTACAGTGTGTTAATAGCAACCTTAAAGTATAGGCAGGCCAACAGAGTGGATAGTTTCCTTTAAAATGATGGTTGGTTAATGTGAATCTTAGTTATTTTTGGTTACCAACTTAATGACATTTGAAATGAACTAAAAGACAGAGCTCTGGGAGTGCTTGTGAATGCGATTCCAGAGAAGCTTAGCTGAAGTGAAAGACCCTTCCCTCAGTGAGGACAGCATCTTTCTGGAGTAAAGGCTAGAGTGCAACCATATATGAGAGTTCTAAAGCCTAGTGCTTCCATATAGGACACTTGTGTATGTAAGAAGACAGGAGAGCTGAACTCGACAGAATTAAACCTGACAGTCCAAATAAAATAAATTTAAGACTCCTGGTGTAATGCAGGTCTGAGGGCTGCCTTTGCCTGCCATCCTTCGGTCCTATGTACAAGTGCATCTACGTTGCTGTTGATGATGCTTCTACAGCAGGTGGTGGTGGTAGTGATGGAGGTGCTACTAACATTGTTGCCATCAGAACCAAACTCTTTCAGCTTTCCAGGGGAGACTTGAGCCCAGTGGCTCTCCAATACTCCTCCAGCCCTTCAGTGCCTGACTGTGACTGCTAAGACTTCAATTAGGGCTGAAGGCTACAGTGCACTCAGCCTCTCCATTTTGCAACGGCCATTGTTGAACTACCCAGCCCCTATCATGCAAGTCAATCTAGTAAATCCTCTTTGAAACGTATACTCATCCTATCTGTTCTCTTACTCAGGAGAACCCTGTCTAATGCCCTTCTAATTCTCAACAGAGCAGTGGCCCTGCTTCTCTGGCTGGGTTCTGAGACCAGGGAAGAGAAGTAGGGCAGCCAGGACTCATAGAGTTCTGAAACTGTAGGCGAATGACTTTATGTGGCTCTCGTAGGGAGGGAGAGGTGAAGCAGGGCAAGCAGGCACTGAAGTGGATGTTTTTGAGTAATAACAGAAACCTCTGCGAATGTTATGGTTTGAATCTGGGAAGTACTCCTAGAATCATATTTTAATTGCATGATCCTGGCTCCATCCTGCAGCCCTAGTTCTTGTTCTATTGCGATGTCCCAGTCGCATTGCCTCATAATCTCAACACCGCACAAGCTTGCTGCTCAGAATCGGCTGTTCCTACTGCCTGCCTTCCCCACGAGAAGAAACAGAAATGTTTCCACAGTCTGAGCCAAAGTAAGTGATAAAGAGGCAGCTCTTGCTTGTGTAGAGCCCTGGTGTTGAAGAGATTGGTGACAGAGATGTTGTGTGGGTGTGAGAGGGCCTGAAAGAATGTGGCTTGTAATGAAAAGACCTGTCTTGGAGCACTGCCTGGGAAGAGAGTGGAGGTGAAATGACCCGGATAGCAGGAGGTCAAGGAAGATGACCGGTGCCTTCGGTGGCTTTGCTCTGGCGAACCCTCTGCAGCCTGTGCTTGTGGGCAGATGCCCAAGAGGCAAGGATCGCAGAAGCTGAGAAGGCGGGTGACAGCGCACCGCACCCTTTAGCTGGTGACGGGTTGTGAGATGTGAAGGACAGAAAAGGTGCACTCTCATTGATCTGTTATGATGACACCAAGGTCTTTTCCCACAGAGCTCTTACAGCTCACTTGAAATCTGTCGATGTGAACGAAGTGTTGAAATTTTCTTTCCAAGCTGTGTTACATCTCATACAGCTGGAGGAAATTCCTTTCTCTTAAACTTTTATCTCCCTTTTGAAATTCCCATCTTTCTTTCCAGGGCATTCTTTTTAAGATTTATTTATTTGTGCATTGGTGTTCTGCCTGCATGTTTATGCAAGGGTTGCAGATCCTCTGGAACTGGAGTTATAGACAGCAGTGAGCTGCCATGTGGGTTTTGGGAATTGAACTCGGGTCCTCTGTAAGAGCAGTCAGTGCTCTTAACCATTGAACCATCTATCCAGCCCCATTCTTGAATGACTTTTGTTGTTGCTGTTCTCACTGTCCATTACTTAAGAGGTAGACCTCTCTCTATAGTTTTTAACATTGTTTCTCTTCAACATTAATAGACTTATTCAATAGACTAAACCCTCCATTGTGCTGTTTTTATTTCAATTGCTGCTCAGTACGGAGGTTCATATAAGTCTTCCTTACTTCTGTATGTCTTTGTGTCACTACCCAGATCACATGCTCAATTCCTGCAACTATGTTCTTCTTTGATCATCTTAAGGAATTCCACAACAAAGTGCTGAGATCACTCACTAGAGATGGATCAGTTTTTATCTATTAAGTTTGGGTGAGAAGACTTGTCACTTTACAGTAACTACTGTAGAAACATTTGCAAGGCTGGAGAAATGGGTCAGGGGTTACAGAAACTCACAGCTCTATCCAGAGACTTCAGTGCCCAACATCTGCATGGCATGGCTCACCTGTAACAGCAATGCTAACAAATCCAGCTACCCCTTTGGTCTCTGTGTGCATTGCAAACTTGTATGTATACGCATAGACACAGACAGACAAAACAATTCAACTTTTTAAAAATAGAAAATTTTGCAATACACCTCACATTTGTTAAAACTATTTAAAATACCAAGACTATGATTTATTCATAAAAACCAGAATTAATATATGCTACAAATATTTATTAATAAAAACATTCAACCAAAAAGTTAAGAATTATACACGTAAAATATACTTGGTAAACCAAAGTTCATGAAAATTCATAATTAGAAACCTCTGAAAATTCATATAGTTATGGTGATAAATTATGGATTTAATATAAGAATTACCATTATTTTGTCATTAAAATGCTGATTTTGATTCATTAGTTATTGCTAAGTGTCTTTACAGAGTGTTTTGGACACATTGCGTCAATCAACAGAAGTAGCATAAATCAAACAATATAATCAAGAGGAGTTAAAATAATCACATTGAAAGCCGGGCGGTGGTGGCGCACGCCTTTAATCCCAGCACTTGGGAGGCAGAGGCAGGCGGATCTTTGTGAGTTCGAGGCCAGCCTGGTCTACAAAGCGAGTCCAGGACAGCCAGAGATATTCAGAGAAACCCTGTCTCGAAAAACCAAAAAAAAAAAAAAAAATCACATTGAGACTAGAACTTAAAATCTAAAAAAAATAATGTTTCATTGAAATATTTTATAGCATTTTATTCATTGATATGGAATCCTAAATGACAGAATTTAACAACCTGAATAAAGCAAATATGTGGTACAGTTGTTTTAAAAGCTGGCATTAGAGGGCACTATTGGATGCCTTGTAGCATACAAAATTGAATGCACAGCACAGATGGACATTTTTTATGGGGTTAAACTTTAAAGTGTTTTATTTTCAAACCCATGTGTAGAGTCAGAGACTATTTTTGCATTAGAAAGATGACAGAGTGAGGGAGGAGAGAGTAGGGATAGAGAAGAGAGGGAGAAGTGGGAAAAAACAGGAGTAGGAAAAAGAGGAAGAGATGGTGGAAGGGACAAAGGGAGGGAGGGAAAAAGGAAAGAAGGTAGGATGGAAAGAAGAAGGGAGGGAAATCAGTCAATTAGATAAATCACATTGAAGTTAGAAAAAGAAAAAGGAGAAATGGAAGATATACTTGGAAAACCCAAACTTTAGGAATATTAAGTTGCTGAAAAATCTAAGTATATTAAGATGGCATGAGTAAAGCCAGGACTCTCCTTGTTTATATCTTGTGGTTAGTTCTCCTTAGTGTTCCAGGTGAAAAGAACAGCATGGTCAAGAGTTCACCTTAAACATCATCCAGGGCACAGAACAGCCCTAGAAAAAGCTCATTTTGTCATCACATTATAAAAATATCGATATAACTTTTCGTTAGGTAGTATTCACATATCTCCTAGGACTCACACTAGGTAGAAAAGGACTATAATCAAATGGTATTTGGTCCCAGTATTTTTAGCATATGTACAGTTCTTTTGTTTGTTCACTCATGATTATTACCCAAACAACTGTAGAAGCTATGATCAGGCTTGTAAATACATTACTTTCTAGTAACTATTAAATACATTCTCTTAGGTCTACTAATGTGAAGCTCTCATTAAATGCAAAGAGAAGCTAGAAAAATATTTTTGTATACTTGGGAAAATCATTTTACTTTCTCTTTAATGTATTAAAATTCTCTATAATCTCATTCTTGGATACACAGAAGCAGAATATCTAAAATACAAATATCAATATACCTACCTTTTAAAAAAAGCCAAAATATTAGTATTTCAGTACTTCAAATATATTGGTCCCAAAAGAAGGTAAAGGAAGTTTGCTCTGTGTGAACAGAACTTTCAATATCATAGTACCTGACACACACATACACACAATTGGGTATTTACTTCTGGCAGCTTAAGGGTGTTGGATTTGCTCTCTGTTTTGTTTCTTTAAACAAGGTTAGCATTTAACTCCATACTTCTATTTGGTTAATCAGTAAATTGCTACATTGCTCTGCTGCCCGACTTAGGAGAATCAGTTGAACATGTTTTGTTTAGTTCTCTCTTTGACAGAAAAACAAATTTCTCTTTTGCAGCTTAATAACTTTGTAGATTGTAAAAAAAATGCTTCTTCACACATACTGGGTGCTTCAAGAACACCATGGATGGTTTCATTGGGACACTTGATCATGTCTGTTCAACAGGCCATGCTTTTATTCCTAAACTAATTGGGAAGGCTGTGGGAAAGAACGGGATAGAAGTTCATTTTTCCAACATTCAGAATATTTTATTTTCTAGACTGATTGCTAGAAAGACCATAAATATCTGGAATTGCTTTGTAGAAATAATGAGAGGCTATGCATACATTTGCATCTTTTTGTAAGTTTCCTCCAATATAGTTGGAGCATAACTTGTTCCCTGGGAGACTCATATTAAATCTTAGCAACTCATATGACAGTAGTGTGAGGTGCCCATGATTTTGTTAAGTACATCCCTGAGAAGAATTCATGTCTTTTCTAGGAAATGAGTTCTTGCTGTCATGAGAATAGTCATGCAAACCTTCTCCATATGCTTTATATCACACATATGAGCTAACTTGCCACTCTGGTTTCCACCAGGAGGAAAAGATGAGATCATCCCCATTAGTTTAGTTGAAGCCTGTGTTGGTGCTACATTCTTCATTTATCTTCTGATATTTTTAAAACCATGGTGGTTTTATTTTTAAGTTATTATAGTTTATTATAAAAACTCTGTAAATAAAAATCATTTTTAATCAAAGGCAGTTTACATAATCCTTGGAACTTCTTTGGTTATGAAGACTCTATACGATGGAGTTAAAGCATGCATTCCTGGTTTGTCTTTGTTGTCTTATCAATATACATCTTTTAAAGAAAGTCCATGGGATGAGAGGCAGTAGTTACCTGTCTAGTAAGTGTGATTCTTGTTACTAATAGCTGTGTGAAACAAAGTAAGGACTTGCTTCATGAAGTTGCTTTCAAGGAAATAAATTACAGTTCGCTAGCACAAACTGCTTTGCTAGTATTGATAAAATGGGTCAATATGCTTTCCAGTTTGCTGTATTCCAGAGGTGGGGACTGAAACCAGAAACTGAAAGAAATCACTGACCTGTCCCTGGACTTATACAGAAAAGCAACCTTGATGTCACATTTCTCACCTATCATTCTTTCTGAAGAGTGAGTAATAAATTAAGACATGGGAATCAATTAATATTAATTATGGATTATTTAATATATGCAAAACAATTTTTATTTAATATTGAACAACATTTTTTCATTGTTTATTTTAAAATTAGTTAAAAGTCACTGTAATACAAAAGGAGGGGCTTATATTTTTTTCTCTTTGCAGAAAGTATTGCATTCCCTACTCTTGCTTTTTCAATGAGTGTGGTTAAGGTGTATATCACTAGAAGTGCAATTAACATAAATGTGCATGCCTTGGCTCTGGACCATACATTTCTTTACCCTATTATTTTTCACAATAGGATGTTTGCTATTCATCTAGTGTTAAAAGTGCATTTTGTTAGCAAACAATGCATTTTAGCTGTATTCATTAATTTATTTCAAATTTGTGTTAATTGTAGGGATTTAATTCTAACATATTTATTGAATGCCATAAAGTTGAACAGTAAATTCATTCAAATTAATGTGATATAAATGCAATAAGCCAATTTTTGGAACAGGATGAAAAATTATGTAAATCTATTTTATGCTCATCCAATATTAACTTATTACTTTTACATTACATTTGTTAGAATTTATGCATTGGTAGTTGTTATAAAAACAAAGGTTATTTGGTAAGGATTTTAGTCACTAAAAAAGAGCCTCTCTCTTTCTCTGTCTTTCACCACATTCCGCTTTGTAGTGAAAATTGCAAATTACTGCTCATTTTTGCTCATGAAAAAATAATAATGAAACTAACTATCCCTTGGACTAAATTGTTTCCTAGAATTAGCCCTACATGTTATTAATGACCTGGCAGTGACACAGATTGCTCTATTAGTTCTTAAAAACAAGCAATTCCTTTTAAATCGTTTGCTCAGTGTTGCAGATATAATAACCTTAGTTCTATTCTCGAACTGGACCACTACTAGCTGACACTTATTAGGCTCAGCGTAGGAATATTCCAGTATACAAACACTGTAGCTGTTATCCCCTGCTCTTATTGTATCCCATATCTCTTTAGGTTCTGTGTAGTCTACAACTAGCTGAACATCTTGAAACTCTTTAAACCTTTAAAATCTGTAGAGCTTGTTTTTTGTCTTATTTTTTTCCACCATTGGATAGAAAAACTTGTGATATTACATTTGTGTATGCAGTCAAGCTAGACAATCATGGTCCCACACAGACATCTTTATAAGAACATAAAGATACATCTACTGCAAGCCGTGTGTAAAATGTTCAATTCTCACTACAAAGAGCCTTCATCTACTTGATGAAATTGTTTGTATGTTTCTGTGAGATGATGCACAGAACATATTAGGTTAAAAGATGTTTGTTTCACAAGATGGCATAGAATAATTCCATCCAGACTTGACTTTTTCCTTACTGACATTATTATTTCCCTTCATAAATGGCAATACAAATACAAAGAAAATAAAAATGAGAAGACTATCTGAAAAATTAATCATCAGAGATTCAGAAGAAACTTTTAAACATTTGCAAATGATAGAAATTAAATTTCACACATTACACTTTTAGGCTTCTAGTCTCTTTTGGAAATCTGTTGACCACATTATTGTGTCCACTTACACATATTCCAGTATATGAGGGAATATAATGTTCTAATAATCCTCATTGTCTCTTTATTCTATATACCATTCAATATTTTCTAGAATATATATCTAATCTATAGGTTATAATATATATTGTTCGAAGTTTCATGCAATTTTGCTAAATTGCCTTTCAAATTGGCTGCTGGGATTCCATTTCACTCACTGTATATGAAAGCATTCATGTGTTTTTAAACACCAACAATACATCATTATCATATTTTGCAATTTTGTTAATGTTACACATGATGAAATGTTATGTGGTTTTGTTTTTTCACTTTTGATGTTTCTGAATTATGATCTGAGTTTTAAATTACCAGGAGTTACTTTGAAATCATCAAAAATAAAAATAACTTGATTATGACAACTTAGGAAAGTTTTACAGTTTAAATTCCAAGTGTAGTTGCTTTGTTTTTGACTGGAGACTGGCTTAGTCATTCATGTTTTATCTCAGCAAATCAGATGTTTGGCCATCTGCATTGGCCTCTAAATGCATTTTATTAAACAAAATTAGATATCCAACACTGAATTCTGGGCCAGAAGAACAGTCTTTGGATTTCTTTAAGTTCCTTTACAGTTTTGAAGAAGTTCTGTGGAAATATACCTTTAGCCTGAGATTAATGCAAATGACTCACTTTCCACTGAAAATTATATAAATTATTTAAAAATAGTTTTTACATTTATGTATTTATTTTACAGTTGTCACAGAGAACTTAAGAAGGCTGCAGAAAAACTTGTGGGAGTCTTTCTTTCCCCATATACATTCTAAAAGCTAAGGTCATCTGGTCAGGCTTGGTGGTAAGAACCTCTACTTGTTGAGTGTGCATATATGAGTGTATATATGAGTGACTTACAGGCCCAGCAATTCAACAATGACTGTTTTTCCACTGGAAAGTCTAAAAATTCAGTAGTTGTTCAGTCAACAATGCTCTAATCTCAATAAAGAACAATCTTTTCAATATGCTGCCACTAGAAGATATGACCCAGATTTAAGGTGGATATTTCCACCTCAAAAAAGTCCAGTTTTAGGTTGGGTCTTCCCACTTCAAATGATCCAATCAAGAAAAATCCTTCACAGCTGCACCAAACTTTTAGAGTTTTATTTAATTCCTGATGTAGTCAAATTGACAACCAGGAATAGCCATCACAACTCCTATTATGACAGTAGATATGATTCCTAGTATTTTTGTGTATCAGAGATGGATCTATTGGAAAAGATGAAATATTAGGTTACACCTATATCTTAATCTACACATCTATGTATATACTCATGCCTATATTTATATGTACATATGCTTGTATATATACTAAAAAAAATAACCTGCTATTCCAGGGAGTTGACTTACATAGCTGTAGAGTCTTTGTAAGGTAAAATTCACAGAACTGACATCTTGAAAACCAAAAATCCCCAAATATAATAGAATTAGGAATTATTAACAGAGGTTATAATAAGGTTTTGTGGTTTCACAAAAAAGTATTTTCTTATAAAACAATAAATGTTTAATTTTTCAAGAAGTCCATGATTGATTCATAAATTTAATTGCCCAAAGGAAAATATGTTATATGCATATGATGACTATTGTATTCAATATGATATCAGATAGTTTTGTTTTTGAAATGAGGAAAAAAAGTAATTTACAGGGATTGCAGGTTGCCTGATGTTTTCATTGATAAAAGGACAATCATAGGCTAGATTTTATGAATAAATACAAGTTGTTTGGATGTAAAAACAGAATCTGACTGTGAAATTTATTATAGATATTTACAATCCAGTGTTTGAGTTTGAATTGATTAAGCACATCCAGAAGATGCAGGTTTGATTTTTAGCACCCACAGAGCAGCTCATAATCATCTATAACTCCAGTTTCAGGGACCCACTGTCTTCTTCTGACTTCTTTGAGCATGGCATGCATGTAATGCACATTTACAGATGCAGGCACATTCATGCACTTGAAAATAAATAAGTCGTTTTTTAACTCAGTGGTTTAAAAATAGTCCCTATTCCTCTACAACAGTTACTATTAATTATTTTCAATTAATTTGAGAAAACTTTCCAAAGTGTCACATGGCTTGCCCAATTAAATGTTTGTTACTGTCTTATTGAGATTAACATGGCATCTATTCACTTATAATCAGATTTTAGCCATATAGTACAGGATAACTATACTACAATCAATGCACCAAAAGGAACAGGAACATAGACTTTGTTTCCTGTCAATGAGACACTTTGCCCTAGTGAGGCTGCCTTGTTGGCCTTCAGTGTATGAGGAGGCTCTTGGCTCTCATATGACTGCTGAACTGGAGTGGGGGACTGATATGTAGGGACACTCCACTCCAGAGGAGTGGAAGGAAAGGGATAGGGGTTAGAAGATGGGAGGGCAGAATTGCGAGGGGTGGAAAGAGGGCACTGTGATGGAGATGTAACCTAAAGTAATAAATAGTAAAAATATATATAGCATAGAGGACAGATATTTTAAGGCCCAACATATTACAATTTTACCTATTTAGGCTCAAACATCTTGTTTGTATAGGAAAAGGTTGCAAATAAGCACCATTTGAGGAATGTTTCACTATGCAAGTGAGATTTGGATTCAAATGCCTCGGTTTTAATGAGTACATCATTCCTTTTTCTCACTTTGTTTATTATTACAGTGTACATATCTGTTGTTAATTGGCACAAAAAACCTGTGATATTTGCAGACAATCAATGTAACATTTCTGTTGCTGCTCAGATCTTTTTAAACTTGTATAAGAAAAAAAATAGGTCATGCCTGAAAACTAACCAGCTACCTAATTTTCTATATGTTCCAGTGTTCTATAATCTATATTCCAATGAATTTACTACATTGTAATCTCAGGACTTTAATCCTTGGAAAATATTCACATCCTTAGAGTGGAAGAGTTAGAGCACATACAGTGTTCAGACTGCTTACCTTTCTGGCCACCATTCACATTGAGCCTGTAGGTCACGAGGACTCTGAAGGATGCCTGGCACAAGTAATAATGACATGCTCTTCATTGCAGTCTCCTCTACAGAATCTCTAAATGTGACAAGTGTCTCCATAGGAAGACTAGAGCCTGTGGCTCGGCAGTGTCTTCTCTCCACTGCCGGCACTGTCATTCTTTCCTGGGATCTCTGAGTTCTTGCTTCTGCTATAGCTTTATAGCAGCTAAAGCTATGTACGGCCATGCAGGATGTGGTTATTTTTCCTCCTTTGAACTCACCTTTGCTGAGGTTTCATACATATCTCCACTCTGTGTACTGCACTACCTGACACTGCTCCAACTGTGTTTCCTAACAAGACATAGCCTTTACAGAAGAGTTCATTTACATTCCTCAAAAATGTGTATAGTGATAGCTGAGTCTGAGAAGATACTCTTCAGAACCACCCCTCCCCACAGAGAGCTGAACTCCTAATAGAAACCCCCACATTATATTTCCTTTGGACTTTCCATCATAATTATTTTGTTTTGGCTTTCTTTTCAGTTTTTTTGGAGACAGGATTTCATGTCCAGTTAGTCTTAACTTGGTATGTAGTCCAGGATGACCTTGAACTTCTGACCCTTCTACTTCTACTTCCTAAATACTGGGAATACAGACATTTGAGACCACAACAGGCTGTACAATGCAGCACGTGCATGCATGTGTGTGGTATGGTGTGCACATGCACTAACCTTGGAATGCATGTTGATATCAGAAGAGTGCTTTTGGTAATTGGTTACTTTCTCCACTCAGTTTATGCATCTCAGTTAGTCAGGTGTGTTCTGCAAGCCCTATTATTGAAAAAAATCATCTTACTGGTGATGAGGTGGTGTTAAGCATTCTAAATGTTGATTGTTCCTGCTTGCTGTATGTTACTTACTTTGTCTCTGATTGGTTAAATAAATGCTGAGGCCTGGATATTGGGCAAAGACAGAGATAGGTGGGCATAGGGGCTTTTACAGAGAGAGATAGCATCTGGGGAAGAACAAGGCTGGAAGAAAGCCAGGAGTAAGCAAGGAGGACACACCATGGGGTAGATAAAAGAAGATCCTTCCATGTGGCCTGGAACATTGGTTTAGAGTGGAGAATAACAGTCCAAATGGACATATGTATATATGGGGTCATATTTGGGTAATAGTATTATGAGCTAACTTAGATGGGCTAGGATTGTACAACCCAGGCCTAGGCTTGTTAAGATCCACCCAGTGTCGGTGTCTGTGTGTATTCATTTATAATGGCTGCTTAAAGATTAACAATGGCTGCCAGTCAGCTAACGATAATCTAAATATTGGTAAACAATTTAATTATTTCTACAAATGGCAACCAACACAATTCAATTAATTTTTTTTCCTACATATGTCACCCAATGTGGGGCTTTAGAATCCATGCTTACAGAGTGAGAAGGCCTGGGTGAAAGCCGGTTTCCTAGCCAAAGAGAAGGAAAGTGAACCCAGATGCATTTCAAAGGTGCGGCTACCTTAACAAAAGCTGTTGCCTTGCAGCAAAGGCAGGAATCTAAGTCTTAGCTCTCCTTATGTACTAAAAACCTGTCAGCCTTCTAAACAGAGCTTGAGAATGGAATTAACCGCCTAGATTAAAAATGGAGGAATTCATAATATCTCAATACTTTTGGATTCCAATTAAGTTTGTTCCTCTTAGTATGCAAATTATTTTTACACTGACATTTGTGGTTCTGTGTATCTTTTTTTGAGAAAGTTTGGATTAGGATAGGTTTAAAGGAAAGAATTTACAGATGGGATGCTAAATTGTCAACAATGACAATGGAGGAAGGAATGAGACCCTTCCCGGTAAATAACACAAAATTGATGGCAGCAGGAGCTAAGAGCTCTCTGGCTATGAAGTGCATGTCAGGGCTTTCTGGGAAGGGTCTACCAATGAAATGGTGGTATCATAGGAGCATTCCAAGCTCCACCTAACCAGCTAGGAAATATTCTGTTTTCTCTTGTCCAATCATTGTATCCATATAAGCAATTTAAATGGACCATAAGCTGATAGCAATTTATCAGGAAGGAACTAATAAACAATCTTAGAAATTAGACTTGTTCAACAAAATGAAATGTTGGAAATAAATAATACCAACCATTTTAATTATTTCATTTCATATTTTTAAATTTAATTTCAGACAAAATTGGGGCACCAAGAAGGGAAAACTATGCATGGAAAACGATAATTGGAACAATGTCATAGTTTTTATGAATAGGCTACGTTCAATTTTTATAAATGAGTTCTAGATCAAATCCCTTTCAAAACTCACCTTATTTACAAAAGAATTTGGAAAAGTAAAAGAAAATAAAAAGCATGTAACATTTTTATATAAGTGGCAAGCTTTGTGACTGTTGAACACACTGGGCAATTGGGTATTGTGCTGTTAGCCATCGAGCCTTCATTTAGAAAGCAAAAGTGCATTTAGCCAGCACCAAAACAGAAAAATTATGGCAGAGAACTAGAAAAACAATTAGCATTATGTCCTCTTTAATGACTTTTAATGACCAGCATTCAGTCCTTCCTCATTTCCTAAATCTCAGGAGTACTTCTTCTCCATCCTGCATGTTTTATTGTAGAATACTATGTAGTAGTGCACACACATATAGTCTATATTTGATTGTTAAAGAATAAAGTCCAAAGTACAGCTCACATATCCTTTCTGAAAGGCTACTCTGGCTTTATGGAAGTTCATTGAGTTACATAATGTTGAGTGTCTGGTTAGTCTGGTTAATTGAAGTGTGCCATTTGTTTTTTTACTTGTACGTAAAATTTTATTTTGTGAATTTCACATCATGCACCCTATTCCCTCCCATTTCCTACCTCCCCCAAGACCCACCCTCCACCCTTGCAATCTGTCCCAGAATAAAAAAATAATAGCTCATTGTGGATGCTGCACTGAATCTCAGTATGTCCCACACTATTCCCCTTTGTACACACATTCTGCTTGCAAATGTTCATTGTAATGACTCCTCGGTCTGGTACAAGGCCCCTGGTTTCTGCTACACCATCAGTACTGGAACTCCTCTCAGATATGCCGTAACTGTCCTGTGTCTTGGAGATCCTGAAGTCCTGGGTTACAGAACTGACCTCTTCTTGCATTCCAGCAGTTCATCCATGGGGTAGGTGTTGGGGTGGGCCAATTCAAAGCCCTGGTTCTGGACCTGCAACCACCACTTGCATAGTTAGTTCTACTATGGAAAGGTGCCGGGCCTGCTCTCCCAAGTGCTGCAGCATGTGAGGAGCAGGGACAGCTCTCCTGCTCTTGTGATCCCATCGGGGCCAGATCTTCTGTCTGCCAATGGTGGTATGGGCAAAAGGGAGGGGAGAGCATCTCTCCCTAGTCTACACCACCACATAGCAGACCAAAGGCAGGGCTGATTCTCCCACACTCACTCTGTCAGGGCTGAGGGACCACAACCCCCAAATCCAGGACTAACTGTAGTGTACAATCCTGGCAGGGTGCAGGGCCTGCTCTCCGGAGTGCTGCAGCATGTGAGGGTCAGGGACAGCTCTCTGCTCTTGTAACCCCATCTAGGCCAGATCTGGTGCCAGTCTTGTCATCTCAGGCTACCCCATGGCTCCATAGTGGAGTTGGTATCCACCTTGCTTCTTTTTTCTTCTTCTGGGAATGTTAGGCTACTATTCTGAATAGTATATACATCTGAATAGATGTTCATAGGTCAGAACACTGAATGTGGATATAGCCTCTGTCCTCTATGCTACCTACTGATGCACATATGACATAATAGTCATATATGCAATGCCTCTAGGGGCAGTGGAAGTATATTATTATTATTATTATTATTATTATTATTATTATTATTTACAGCATCTCTATTTTCATTGTAAGTATAAAATAAATAATTTTTAAGAAGCAAAGATTACTTTTAAAACTGAGCCCTATAAAAAAACTCAGCTCTGGAGTACCTTCAATTTGAAGCTTTCTTGACGCTAAGCATGGAAAATAGATTTAGAGTGTTTTTTTTTTTTAATTGATTGTTTGGGAATCTTACATCATTCTCTCCAGTTGTGCTTACCTCCCAGTCCTGCCATGTCTGCAACCCACCTCCGTGAAACTAACATCCCCCACCCCCACCAAAGAAGGAAAAAACAAGTTTATTTTGTATTGTCCATATACTCACTAGAACATGGTCAAATTCCTAATGGCAGCCCCACCAGAGAGAGTCCTTCTAGGCCTACATCTGTACCAGAGACATCAATGGAGGAGAATTGGGCATGTGCCAGCAATTGAATCAGGTTCTCCTGTGATGGGCTGAGCCAGCTCTCCGGAGACCACAGACTTCTCATGGCTTCAGGAGGTATGCTAGATCCTGGCATGACATCCTAAACCTACATCCTTGTAGGTTTTGTTGAAAACAAGGCAGCAGTCATCAATGCAACCCATAGCCATACCAGGGGTATTGACCCACTCATGTCCCTCAGCAGCAGCATGGGCCATGGCCATCAACATGGCATCAGGTGGCTCTATACATGCCATTCACATCAGGATGGACCTCCCGCTACCTTCCAAGCAGCAAACCCGAGGGCATCTCCAAGTCATCATTCAGTGGTGTATACTGTAGACATCCACATGGATCTTAGGTTTCACCATGTCCTGGGACAGGAGCATGGACTCCAGATACTAACATGGCCACCAGTGTTTCACAGACCATGGTGATCCTTTGATACAGTCCAATTCAGAAAGTGAACTTTTCTTCATCTTGAGCTTCTGTCAATGCCCAGAGCCAGGGGCAACCTGCAGTCTAATGGGTGTCAGGTTCTGCTGTTGGATCTGCATCTGTGTATGGTCTAAACTGTTGTACATTGATCCTACTTGGCAGTGACTGCATGTCCACCAGACCTCTCTCTCAGCTTTCTCTGCCATCAAATCTCTAGTTTTACTTATTCTGTAGTGCATGTACTCCTCTCATTTTCTATCTTTTCAACCTCCCAGTCACATATTTGTTGGTCATTGTGGTACCTACCCACCCTGTGCCATGGCTGGTCGGCACTTGAGTGTCTTCTGTCTACATTGGGAGCACAGGGAATATATAAATAAACATAAAGTCTGCATGTGGTTGCTGTTTCATCTGTGTATGAAACACAGTGTGCATGTGTGTATATGTAAAATTCTGTGAATATAAAAACTTAAAAGTTGTATGTAGTCCGTGTTTCATCTGTGTATGAAACATGGTGTTCATGTGATGTTTGTGTGTGTGTGTGTGTGTGTGTGTGTGTGTGTATGTGTGTGTGTATGTGTGTGTGTAGGGTGTAAAATTCCTCTAGTTGGGTACCACATTGAGTATACATTATGTTCTTGGATGCTGTTTTTTAAGAGGTATCCTTTATTTCATCTGCAGGAATTATATAATGATTTGTGTAAAATCTTTCTCCATGGAGAAAGGCAGAAAGGGTGGCTAACTTACTCAACCAGAGTTCAAGACAGAATGAATGTTTCTATTGAGTCATTCTTTGTAGAAGATATTTATGGCTTCTGAACCCCAAATTAAAAGCCCCCCTCTCAGTAATTAAAAGACCAAAATAAAACACAGACTGCATACAGCTTTTAAGTTTACTTATATATTAACAGTGTCTTTCATAGAGTTGTGAGCACAAACTTCATATGTACTGAATATCAGTAATGGTGTGACTACTTTAAGATTCTTGTCTGTGAACACTTATGATTTTCTGTGACAATGTGGGCAGTGTGCACTTATGGCACTTATGTAGAATATCCTTAGGGTAAAGTAAATTGTGTCAGGGAAACCTCTTTCAGAGGAGCTTACTTAAAAATGAAGATAATATTAGCATATAGTCCTATGAGCATATCATATATTGGATATTTCATCCCACCAACCCCTCATTCATTTTAGTTACCTACCTCCCTTCATTCTTTTAATTTTATTATTTACCAAGGAAGTTAATACACCAAGGTTCTACAGAAATTACATTCCTCTGAAATTATACTTAAGACCATATATATGAAGATGGTTGTAGGAAAAAGTCCTAGAAACAAGAATAGTTGTTTTTTGTATGCTGCTTACATTAATATCCCCTTAACAACTAACAATGAATAGCAACTGAAGCAATAAGAAAGGAGAAATGATCCTCACCAAAATACCAAGCATATATATTTCCCTTATCTGTAATCAATGACATAAATGTACCCAAAAGAATAAAACCTGATGACAATCATATGAATACTTAGAGATCCAAGGAATAGAGAGAGTCATGGCACCTCCAAATCTGTAACACATTTGCCCAGGTGGCATGGTAAATATGAAAACTATGGAAATGTGCATGACCAATCAGAAAACAAAATGAAGTCACAAAGATGACTACTACATAAACATTTCTATATGAATATCTATAAATAAAGGGTGGGAATTTAATTGCATTGTTGAGTTAGATTTTAAATATAGTATATTTCTCTGGTTATTTAAATTTTTAAAAACTCTGACATGTATATTCTCACATTTGACATTGATCAAAGGTTTATGAGTTATTCATGTTATACATTAATGTCTTCCATACATCTTTTACCAAATCAGCTATACCCATAGGCTATACCAGAATCTTTCAAGAGATATTTAAAATATATTCTATAATAATTTCAATTTTTCTAATTATAAAGATGTGGTGAAATATCTTTTAAAAAATTACATAGATAATGATTAGTGGATTCTTGGATTAAACTTAGAAAATTCAGATATATAAAGAAAATGGGAAATAAAAGAGAAAGGAGATGTGAGGATTTTAATCAAAAGAGATGAAGATGGAAATCCATCATTTAAAATGAACTCAAAATGACACCTGTGGTGTCGCTGCAATGTCAGCTGGCAGGTGCAAAGGCATTAGGTTCTGTCTTCTTGGGAAGGGTCAAGATTGTGGACATTTGTCTGTGACTCAGAACAGTGCTGTGCCTGACCTGAATAGCCATTCCTAGGCATTAAGTTCCACTTTCCCATATTCACACTGAGAAGATTTTGATCCATTTCTGTTTTCTGACATCTTCCCATCAATCACTCCAGTCTAAACCCACACAGGCCATGGATATGAGCACACATTCTCACACCCACTCCACATCTTTTGGGAAATAAGCTCAGTTCACAGTAACCAAATAATATATAACCTCCTCAGGTTTTCATTTTCAGTACTCTCAAAAGAGAGTGAGATAAACCTCTGTGCTGACATCAGTAAAGGTTCTCACCGTGTTTCCTGTGTTATTCCAATTGAATACATAGATCATATAATTATCTTCCATTAGATGCAGAATGATTTTGTTGATCTAGTTTTGATTTGGATTTACGCTGGCATTCTATAATGTCAGAAGGGAAGATGAGGAGATGATTTCAGCTCAATAGTAGTTCCTGCTACATGACACGCCACCTGGCAAGTTTCTTCCACATGTTCATTAGTTTATATTTATATTTCACATTTTCCTTTCTCATTGACATCTGTTTTAATCTGTTATAAAAATACATTTTGATTTAAAAAATAAAAAAAATAATGTATTTGTGTGCCTGTGTGCCAGGGCACATGTGGAGACATTTGTCTTCATGTATGTCATGTGATCCACAGAAGTCAGTGTTGGTATGTCTTCCTCTGCTGCTTCTCCACCTTTTGAGACAGTTTCAGCATTGATATTCTATGTGTAGAGAGGTGGGGCTTCATATATACTTGTTGAATTAGCACCTGCATTTTTGTGATTTATTCATATCTTCTTTCTTTTCTCAATAAGTTCCTCTATTTGTCTTCTTTTGAGTTATGGATACTTGTACACACAAAATTAATCATTTAAGCAGCTGAAAATACTTAGCTTCCAAAATCAATTCTGAATGCTGTGAACTTACACTTGAAGAGTTAATACATTTATTCCAAAAATATGTGGTTGTTACAGTAACGTAATGCTTAACATTGCAGCTACTTTGAATATGTAGTTCAATGGTATTTAAGAAATTCATATTGTACTTCAGCTATCAACATTAATCATCTCCAAAATTTCTACCTTCTCTGATTGAAATTTTACCATTGAACAACTCCCATTTCCTCTTCCCGGCTTCTGGGGTTCATCTTGATGTTTAACATACTCATAAATGTAGCTGTTGTTAGGTAACAGAAATAGAATACTATAAGATTTGTTTTTCTGTGTTTGATTGAATTAGTTTAACTGTAGCATTTTCAAGATCAACCCATGCTATAAAATCTGTCACAGTGTCCTTCAGTTTTAGGTCTGTATGATGTACCATTGCGTGTATAGGTAGTACTGTATCTGTACATACCTATGTCAATACACAGTGGGTAACTTCTACTGTTTAGCTATTGAGAGTGATGTTGTTAATAATGCAGGCGTGTTAGTAAATATTTCAGTTGCCATTTTCAATGTAGGTAGTACTACATGACTAGAAATAAAGCTGCTGAATTGTGCAGCCATTCTATTTGTAATTATGTGAGAAACTATCAAGTTATTGTTGCCAGTGGTTGTGGAATTTGCATTCACAATCAAAATATGTAAGATGCCAAGTTTATTGCAATTATCTTAGTGAAATTTATTACGAAGTTATTAGTTTGCCTAAATTTATTTGGCATCTGTTGTAGTCTCTCTTTCACCACTTTGTGATGGAGGGTTCTGGAAATGATCAAACTCAGGACACCTTACACTAGATCTCAATAAAAATTTCTTTGTTTCAGATATGTGCATCTCAGAAGAAAGGAAAAAATAAGCCATACAATATCACTTGAGGGTGCACTTGGTAATAGAGAACAACCAGCTTCACGAGAAGATAGGTTGGTAGTGTCAATAAATTGCATAATTTCTACCATTAGGAGAGAATGTAGTTATTTTGTTTGAATAATTCCACAATCAGAAAAATGAAATTTACCTCTTAGAAGTAAATAGTAAGTGTGCAAGAAACCAATGGTACAGAAGGGTATCTGGGTAGGAAACTTTATCCAGTGTAGCAGAATGGGAAGAAAAAAGAAAAATGAAACCTGGCAACTGAGTAGTATTACTGCATTCACTGGATGTGTAATCACACATATTAATACCTGATGAGGATCAACTTAAAGGAGGAAAGGTTTGTTTTGTCTCTAGGTTTAAAGGTACAGACTATCACAGCAGGGAATGTTTGATAGTGGGACTGGCTCTTGGATGTCACAGTAGGATTGAGCTGCTTGTGAGTAGTTGGGTTGATCAGAAAGCTGGGAGTGGCCAGAAAAAGCCACACATCAAAATGTCAAGTCCTGCTGGCAGTGATCCACTTCCTTCAGCAAAACTCCTAAAAATCATACAACATCCCTAAACAGCATCACCTCCTGTGGGGCTGGGTGAGGTAACCATGCACATGAGCCTATGGGATCAGTTCACATGCAAACAACCACAGGAAAGATTATATCACACACCAATCCAGGCCTCACATCTCAGTGACATTTGGGAGATAATTCACTCAGTGTTATTTCTTGGCAATACACAAAATTGATGTTGAAATATTTATTCCTAGTCATGTCACAATGACTGGGTAGAAATGAACATTTTTAAAATTTATTATTTATTTCTTCAAGTTACATCTCAATCACAATCACCTCCCTTCTGCCCCCTCCAGTCCCACCCTCCTACCCTCCTCCCACTCAACACACCATCCTCTTCCCTTTTTTAAAAAAATTTAAGGTATATCTTTTCCCCCAACAGCTCCCCCTTTCAGTCCAACAAATGATTCTTTCTCTTATAACAATAAATACAATACAAAACAACAGAAATAAATAGGCCACAATTATGAGAGTTATATGGCTTAGCATACATTCCCAATTTCCAGTCCAGAGCAAGAGAATAAGACAGCTGATGTTTTCACACAAATCAAAGTATTAGCTTTAAGCTGTGCATATAGTCAGTCTCACACTGTATACTGCCAAACATTTATAGGAAAAGAAAATAAATCTACTAAATTATTTCCATTGCATATTAGCCTTCAGTTTACATGCATGCACAAATGCACACACATATATACACACATGTAATATGTGTGTATGTGTATTGTAACAAGTTTGATGTACATATTAATCATTTCTCCTTCATCCAAATGTATGATGATTGCTGCCTTGAGGAAGGCTCATACAATTATTAGAATTATTAGGTACACTGGCTTTGTTATTTTCTCAAGCTTCAGTTTAATTTAGAAAAGCTGTTGACTAAAATATAGATTTTTTAGACTGGAGTGATTAGAAGGTATTTTAACAAAGTAAACACAGAAGGGAAATTGGCACCGTTAATAGAGTGCTCACCACACATATACAAGGATCAGAGCTTTGTTCCCCAGAACCCACAGTTAAAAGACAGGTATCATGGTGCCCCTTTGTAATTTCAGTCCTGAGAGGCAGAGACTGCCTCATTCCTGGTCAGTCAGCCTAGCAGAATTGGCAAATTCCAGGTGAAAATGAGAGGCCTTGTGTTAAAAATTGAGTGTGTGGAGAGATGTTTCAGTGACCAAGAGCACTTGTTCTTTCAGTGGTCCAGATTGAATTTCCAGCACCCACATGTTGGCTTACAAGCATCTGGAACTTTAGATCCAGGGGTTCTGTGCCCTCTTCTTCCATGGGCACCGGACACACATGTGGTGCAGATGTCCATGAAAACAAAATACTCAGGTACATAAAGTAAAATTTCAAAATCCCTAATAGTGGAAAAAAAAAAAAGATAAACTCATGGCGTCCTGAAGAACAATAGCCAGTGTTGGGCGCTCATACCTGTGCACAGGCACAGCACTGTGGCTGCACACACAGACAACATAACGCTGAGTGAAAGAAGGTGGTCACTTCAAAGTAAAGAAACATTAGGATTCATCCCAAGGAGGAGATTAAGACATAAACAAAAGACAAAAACAAAAACAAAAAAATCCAAAACCTTCAGAATTTGGTAAACTTGTATCTGCCACCGAAAGCTTGGCAGCTCTGTAATGTATAAAGAATATTCTAGTGGGAGTGACATTTAAAATGTCATTTTTGTTAGTTTATGGAACATAGCAACCTTTAAAAAATCTGGGTAACTCGAAACACTGGGGAATTTTCAAAACACTTCTCACAAGCACACACAAATAAAACACTCATTCAACATGCACAGCACACCGTTGGAGGGAAATACGAAAGGACTGAACATCAAATGATTCTATTAACATTTTTAACCATTTTTCCATCCATATTTGGGCCCCAAACAGGTTTACTACATCCCAAATCAGCAGGAAGTCATTGATGAGAGAGACATCCCAGGCCCAGAAGGTGGGGAGGGTGTTCCCCCCCCCCTTTGGTTATTCGACGGATAACAGAAAATTTTGTCATTTAGGGGAAGAGACTACAAGCTGTTAAATGGTCTTGTTAAATGGGTTTTGGAGGTTAGACCTAGTGACTTCTCTCTTTTTCTTTTCTGTATCCTTCTTTCTCTCCTATGTAGGAGTGAATAGACTTGAGAAAAAATGGGACATAGACATAGTATAGGAAAGATCAAGAAAAAAGGACAGATTATTGAATAAGCCCTTATACCTTTGTACACTGATACAAAATTAATACTATATTAGGCTAAATTGGTATTGATCATTGTATATTAATGCAAAATTAAGATTGTATTGGACTACATAGGTACTGATTTTAGTATATTGATACAAAATTAAGAGTATATTTGGCCACATTGGTATTGATCTTTGTATATTGTTACAAAATTAAGGGTAACACTTCTTAAAACTATTGTACCTAGTAATGCTTAAAGAAAATGTGAATTTTTGGCATTTTGCTACCAACCATCATAAACTCTTTAGGATAATTAAGAAATACAAACTAGGGATGCAAGATGCGATGGTCGGCGGGCGGACGTATTTTGATTTCGGGGTCAACAGTCACAAGGCGGCAAGTGTTGCAGGATGCTGTACAAAGGGCACGGCCCCTTATAAATCTCATCCAGCTACATAGGGACCATGGAAGATCCCTGGGCAGGACGCCCCTTCACACTCTCGGCCACGCTAGGAAGCCTCTGGACCCAGGAATCGGGATAACCCATCCCCCAACAGAAGAGACCCCCCAGTAAGATCCAATCTAATACCCAGCCAGCAGATTCAGAACCCACACAGAGATAATCCCCACCCAGCTGGGCACTCCCAGGTCTCACACACACGATCCAATTACCTGGCCAAAGGTTGCAACCCATGGAAGTGAGCGGAGCTCTGCTGCAAAGTGCCTTCAGACCGCAGATCGCAGTCTGTGACGTCACTGGCCAGTTTCCAAGCCCCGGGAGTGGCAAGGCTACTGGAGCTGAACTGCAGATTTACCCGCTACAGGAACCAACCCCGGGCAAACTGCAAGATATTTGAAACTGTCGTATATTGGATTTTTGTACTAGTATGGGCCCTTCCAGCAGGGAGCGAGAGCTTATTTGTACACAGCTCCGCCACCTGGATTAGTTAGGTCTCCAACTGGGAGGTGGGGCTGAATGACTCACCTTATAGGGGTGGAGTAAGGCAACGCTACTCCTACACCAAAGCACCCCCTTTGGACCCAAGTCAAGAAGACAGCAAAAAAAAATTCCACATCGCCAGAGGCCCCAGACCAAAAAAAAAAAAAAAAAAAAAAAAAAAA